>CAJNOI010000393.1:3562-30064 GCA_905250115.1 Adineta steineri | reverse complement strand
GTAATTCAAGTAAAGCACGATCTATTTTATTTATGAATAATATTGGTTTAATACGTTCATTAATAGCTTGACGAAGAACAGGTTCAGTTTGTATAGAGACACCTATATACATTATAAAGAAATCATTTTTTGTTTTCAAATTATTATAGTAAACCTGAAATACAATCAATAACGACAAGAGCACCATCAGTGACACGCAAAGCAGCAGTAACTTCTGATGAAAATTCAACATGACCTGGTGAATCAATAAGATTAATTAAAAACTGAGCTGTGTCTGGTTCATGTTTTTGTTTAATAAATTCTAAATCTTTAGTAGGTAATTCATAACAAAATGAAATAATTCTAAAAAACCAAAAATATATAATATTAAACAAAAAATAAACTAATCATACGTTGATTTGGTTGTAATATTTCGTTTGTATTCATCTTTTCGTATATCAGTACAAAGTAAATCTGTTAATGTCGATTTTCCATGATTAACAGGTCTAATAACAGATATATTTCGAATATTGTCCTTTTTATCCATCAAAGCACGAATTTCATCAATATTATAACCCACCATAGTTGAATTACTTTCTTTTTAAATATCCAAAAGGAGATTTCTGAAGAACACAAACAAACAAATGATTTAAAAACAAAGAGACGCTAAGACAACACGAGTAACTTGTTACTAGAGATCAAGGTTTTCACCGGCATCTTAAGCATGCAGTAAAGTGTCACATGTTATATAAGATATTGCAGACACATTACGAAATATATTTACTTAGAATGACAGGAAAGAGTAAAATTTTGATTAAGAGGAGTGTACAACCAACGAATCAGACAGCGAGTTAGATGTCACGATTTATTCATTTAAATTTGATTTTTATTAGGTGAATGTGAGTGATTATATATAATTCATAGAAAAAACAATACATGAGACTGAGAGCGAGCAAGCGATCTAAATCCTTGCTCTCTATATTATTTTATTATATATGAAGACAAAAAAATTGCCGTGATGGCATCACACCGAAACAAATGGCACGCATGGAAATACAGCTAAAGTTTTCAAAATGTAAGATACATAATCGATGGTTGGAACATTAATTTTTCAGAAATCGGATACCAAAATAGGCAATTATGCGACATCCAATAATAAAACAGAGTAATATGCTGATACATCCGCCGATACTAATATAATCCAAACCAAGATTTCGAATAGTAGTTTCTCCATCGGATATGCAGTTACCTGAAGCAGTTTGATTGACAGTACATGATAGTTTAAGACCTTGCAATTCATTTAAACTAAGACCTACATAAACATATTTAATGTAAGCAAGTGCATCAATCCAAACTAAATATTTCGGTAAATAAGCTGGTGCTAAGAAAAAGCCACCAAACAGACGTGTAACTTCTAGTGCCATAGGTAGAACAGTAACACTCATATCCGTTGTTTTACATAGAGCAGAAATCATTAGAGCTAAAGACGTGGCAGTAAACGAACAGAGAGTGATAAGCAATGTAAAAATAAAAAATTTGCTAGCCACTAATTGAAATCCCACCATAAAATAAACAATACATGACTGAAAAAAGAAAAAAAGCAAATGAAATTATCTAATGGATGAATTTTACTTACAAAAATGACTGGTACTGGAATTTGAACAAATGTATCAACCAGAATTTTCGCCATAAAATACGCACTAGCATAATATGTCCCTGCTGCCCGTTCACGTAGTGATAATTCTCTTTCGGAAGGAAATGAATTAATAACCATCAAGGCTCCAAAAACACCTTGATTAATAGCACAGAAAAATAATACAGGACTTCGACGAATAGTACTTGATTGTGTCGTTCCAATTTGAAAGAAAACACCACCAATTAAAATAGCCATGATGATTGTTTGTAAGATCGACGTGATCAGAATTTGAGATGAACGAATTTGTTCTTGAGTATTTCTCTGAAAAAGAATATAGACTTGCTTAATCCAAATAGGATGTTTAGGTAAATTAGCCATTTGATCGAAACGTTTATCCGCACCCATCTTCAGATCAATTTGTAATGGTTTTTGTGCAGCTAAGATTGATGCATCCACAGCTGCTTGTTCTTCTAATGAATTTGTTCGATCGTCTATAGTTTTCGAAGGTGTAATAACATCTAATAAATGATCGGCTGGATTGGTATATAACGGACATGAATAACCAGCTTTATCAAATACATCCTTTGAAGGAGAAAAAAGTCTTGAGGATTATTCACAATATCGATTCTCTTACCATCACACGTTTTCGAGATCCTAGAAAAAGTATATTTCCAGCTTTGAGTAAAATCAATGAATCAAATAAATGAAATATCTTCGATTGTGGCTGATGAATAGAACAAACAATCGTGACAGCTTTTTCTGTCGATCTACCATGTGCTAATAAATGAAATGTTTTTAATAGATCTAATGCTGTAACAGAATCAAGTCCTGATGTTGGTTCATCGAGAAAAAGTAATTGTGGTCGACTCAGTAATTGCATACCTACACATAAACGTTTTCGTTCACCACCAGAAATACCTTTTTGAAATGTTGTTCCAATAATAACATCTTTAGCATGTTCAATACCCATATCTGCCAACACATCCTTTACACGTTTGTTTCGTTCTTCTTTTGTAAATGTTCGAGGTAAACGAAGTTCAGCTGTATACATTAATGTTTCATAGACTGTTAAATGTCCATTGAGTAAATCATCTTGCATTACATAGCCAGCCATACGTTTTAATTCAGCATTATTATAAGGAGCACCATTGAGAGACATTTCACCATGAACAATTGTATTTATATCTAAACGACATGCTAATGTATTCAATAAAGTTGATTTTCCTGAACCCGATGGACCTTAAATAAATAAAATAAAAAATATATTCAACAATTCATATAAAATAAAGATTTACCCATGACAGCCCATAGTCCACCTGTAATTGCGCCACTAATATTATTCAATAAACATTGTCGTTTAGGTGTAAATTTTTTCCAAAATTTAAGACGTTGAAGATATTCTTTTGCTTTATCTTCACGAGTTAAGACAGTTAAATTTTTCCAAACAAGTATTGTACTAACACGATCAGAAAGTGGATCGAGTATCGATAATTGCCGCTCGAATGATTCAGTTCTTGTCAAGCCATGAGATGATTGATTATCATTTTTATCTGCAAGATCAGATGTTCGTACAGTAACAGCAGTAAAACTCTTCGTACTACTCATATAACCACTGTTCTCCATGAGTTTTTAATCAATTCACGAGTTTGTTTTATCTACAAAAAAAATAATGATTGACGTGTTCAAATAACTTTATAGAAATTGTATAACGATTAACGTCTCCTAGTATTATTTTATGTTTCATACATTATATCGTTCGTTATGTTATATGGGACACATTTTAATGTATGGCATGACCTCATACACAACAGAAGAAGAGGTCAGTCTGAGAAAAGAAAGAATATTAAAAGAAAAAAAAAGAAATAATTGAAACTATTGAGGTATATAAATGCACTCGGTTGTCACGATACTAGTGTACATATGTGAGAGTTCAAGAATAAAAAGAAACTAAGTGCAAAGAGAATGAACAAAAAAATGACTGAATGAAACTTTTAAAAAGAATCACGTTCAATTCTTAGATTACGGTTCGTATAGGAAGGATGGTATGAGGTGAAAAGAGCATGCCTTCATTATTCTAGAATTAGACAAACACATTGATTTTCACTCATTATTCCCAGACTACGTACTAAAAGTTAAACTGTCTCCGTGAGAAATAATGTTTATGAAGTTGTTACAAAGTTTGTGATAATATCATCAGGAGTAGAATATGGATTCGAACATCAATAGTCTTTTATAACAAATAATAAATGAAATTCTTTTTATACGATAAATTGCTAGATCATTCAATTAACGCGTAAAACGAACGTTTTCGAGATTTTTTAAATCATAAAATTCAAAGAAGTAATTTTCTGGTGTTTCAATTACTACCTACACGTTCGTTGCGTATAGATATATATTTTATTGTAAATTTCAATTAGAGTTTCATAACCATTTGTATTCGATTAACTTATTGAATCTAGTCATTGTGGACATCGCTTTCATTCTCTCAATAATTTATGCATCTCGGCTTCATATGTTTTTTTCGATCACAAATATCAAAATGCGATGATGATTCACATAAACGTTTTCGTCACCAAACTAATTTTATCCATAATGACGTTAAAATAAATGTAGTTAATCGATGTGCGCAATATTCTTTTCATTATGTTTTCCACTATTTATATCTCCAATGCTTGAGTCATTAGAAAAGAAATGCGTATATGTATATACGTATTATTATTTATTTATAATATTCGTTAGAAGTTTCGTCAAACATTTATTTTATCACGACCGAAACGTAGAAATATAAAATTATTCTTTATTATCGGTTATTTTCTCCTTGTGTTCACAATTAAGTAAGGTGTCAATGCTAGGACTACTACATATCCAGCACCATCATCTTCATCAACTATGGGACCTTGTTTTGCTACGTGCACATACGATACTGATTGTTCAGTGGGAAAACAGTGTTGTAGTAACTGTCCTGGAACATGTCAAAATGCTACACTGGCATAAACAATATCAACCATATACACTGAACGTTATGAATGATCTATTCTAAATATTCTTTTTCATTTCATTTTTTTTGTCTTATTGCTCTATATTTGCTATCACTACTATACTAATAAATTTTACTATAATCATGCATTATTCTACAACATTTCTATAATTTAAGGGTGTGGGTATTATCCCCATTCGCCATCAATACGCACACCCGCACCCACATTCTCAATCTAAAACCATTCCATAGAAATATATGAAACTTTCGAGGTTTCGTGAAAGACCTATTTTTTTAGAATGTATATGTATTTTGTGTTAAAATTCAAAAGAGTGTTTATGATATTAGTAAATCGAAAAAGAAAAATCAAATAAACTACTGGTATATGTTCGTATTAATTTTTGCCGTTTTAAAAATGATACTTTGGTGCTTCCTTTTCTACCATTTTCCACAAATCTTCTAATGCCTGAATAACGTCCGCATTGAGTGTAACTCCACGTGAATCACGAAGATTTTCATGAAGTTGTTCAAGGCTGGATGCTCCCAAAATAATAACATCTCCTTCCTTCAATAATGAATGATTTAATAACCATGAGTAGCAAGCTTCTGATGGTTTAATATTAAGTTTCTTGCAACGATCTTGGAAAACTTCTAGTGCTGAGAAAAGGGTCTCGTTGCAATAAAGACTTGCATAGTACTGGCCAGCCATAGTCGAAGTGTCAAATCGACCATTAGCTTGACTATTTTTGATTTGATCTGGTGTTTTAACCAAGAAACCTCCAGCAATTGGTGAATAAGCATAAAAATGTATTCCTAATTTTCTTAATAGTGGAAATAATTCCTGTTCATTTTTTCGTGTAATCGGATTATAGTTTCCTTGATATACCGATGGAAGAACATAGTTCTTTTCTTTGCAGATATCGTACATTTGTTGAACTTCTTCTGCCGTAAAATTAGAAAGACCAAATCTTTTGAAACTTCCTCGTTGATAAAGATCATTAATCGCTTGAGCTGTTTCTTCGAAAGGAGTTTCTCGATCTGGTGCGTGAATATAAAAGATATCAACAGAGGATCGTTTCATTGCCTTCAAACTGTCATCACACTGTTTAGTGATATTTTCTTTTGTTAATTTGCTTAGCATAGGATTTGCTTTGGTGGAAACTGTAAATGCTTGGAATTCTGATGTTTCACCAAGTAATTCTTCGGTGGTTCCTTCTCCATATACTCTTGCCGTATCGAGTTCATCGATTCCATTTTCTTTAAGAATATTAAGAACTTGAGACACTTGTTCAGGTGTGTTTAATCTTTCTCCTTTTTTGTTGAACGTTGCGGCACCGAATGTTCTCTTGACTTTAGACATTGTTCGACACAGACGTTAAAGATGATGCGTTAAATTGTTATCTGAAAGGATATAAGAATCAGAAAGATGAGACTAAAGGATGACCATATCTCTCTTTGATGGAGGCGCAAGCATATGTTGCTGTGATAAATGGATCAGAACATTTACCATTTATAGTCAAAATCGAATTAGGCAGCTACACATTATTGCGACGATTTCTGATGAAAGAGGTGTATGCGCTGATGGTACTACGCCATTATTTATTTTTTTCTCTCAAGAGTCGCATCGTTCTGATCCTCAACACACGCTTATATACTCGTCCATCAAAAAAAGAATGAAAGGAAAGGTAATGTTAAGAGTACACCATGAGGAGAACCGCAAGTACAAATAGCATACATACAGCGCATGCAAGTGGGTGCGTCACAATTATAACATCCTAACTATTACGACTCGAAACAGTATTGTAATTTTTGAAAAACTCCGTTTGTAATGCGATCTGGTTTGAAATTGTCTCGGTGTCGATATGGACGATTTGAAGGCTGAAAAATCGGATATATTAATACTTAAGTGTGATTTAAACAACCTTGTTAGAAATAATTTTATACTTTACTATGAATTATATTAGTCTTGAAAACTTTTGTCTATTCTCAATCAATAAAGTATCGATCGTTTATAAGGAGAAAAATTTGCACTGTCATATAACAGAGAGAAATAATTTGCACTGTCATATGACGATGAAGTAACCATACACCTATATAATTATGAGTGCTCCTTCTTACTCTCAACGATAATGAAAGATGGCGTATTGCGTCGGTGCATTCTTAATCATTTTATTTATTTTCATCAGGAATAAAACAAAATTTGATATTTGTTCAATCAATATTTTTTTATCAGATATTTCTCAGCTACAGTTTTAATTGTATGAAAATTCATAATTTAGAGAAGACATCTGCCTATAAATATTAACATTTCTTCATGAATAAAATCTTTCAATGTTGTCAAAAAATTTAAAAAAGTTCTGCTGAAGATGATGGGACTTTCATGTTGCAAAGCGCTCTCGTTCAAAAAGACAAAATTTATACTGAAGATAAACTCATTCAATAAATTGAGCACCGATCATATCACTTGTTTTAAGGTCTTATTTATCGAAAACAATATTCGAATCGACCTCAGCGATTCAGGTACCGCTTTCACATCCCAGTGCAAGAGATAGCGAAGACTTGGCTTGGATATCTAAGGGTATGGATGAGGTGGGTGTGACATGGATGTAGATGTGCGTATCGACTCTTTCTATTCATATCCACGCCCACACCGAAACCAAGATGAAATAAAAATACTTGAAAAGTAGAATAGTCACTCTTAACATGCTCCTTAGATTTATAATTAAACGTTAGTTATTTAACAAATATACAATGATTTTAATTCACATGAATGGGTGGCTGTGATTCATCAACTCATCCACATTCATAGCTACGCTTTTATGTCTACAGAACAGTAAATCGTGGTTATTACTTATGTATATTATATTACTCATTGATAACATAGCGATACTTCTGTCTTTTTTTCTCTCCTTTCCTTTCTTCCTACCTTTTTACTCTCACAAACGAAATGATGAATATAACAAAATAGAAGTTTGAAAATCAAGAACAATACTTTTACGACATCATGTTTTCGTCAAATGTTGGAAATTTCCAACTACATAAAAATAACTTTCAATAAACATTGTATTCATTGAAAAAAAAAGCAAGCTTAAATGGATCGATGGAATAACAAACAAAACCGTAAAACCAACTCAAAGAACTGTTGCTTCAGTCCATTGTCATGTGTTGGTACAAAAATCTCTCTGATAGATCGCAAAGAAAACTCTCTACCACCTGCAGTATCTTATATTACTACTGGTGGATATAATATTACTTTGCCAATGTCAAAATTATATAAGTTAGATGTTTGGGGCCCATATCTTGTGGGTTATCCTGGCGATGATCGTCCTCGACGCATAAACAAAGAAAATATCACATTGATTTGGTTTGATTCAAATATGTCGCAAGATCAAGATGATTTATTGGAACATCTTCGTGCAATTAATGATTTTTCACTTATCTATACCGATGTTGATACTTGTATTAATTGTTTAAAATCAATCGATACAGAAAAAATAATATACGTAACAACAAATCTTGATTCAATACAAATTCTTTCATTTGCCAATAGTTTAACTCAGTTAGATTCAATTTTTATATACGATAACGAGAATACTCCTATTGAAAATTCGTTATCCAATCATCCAAAATTTGCAGGTAGATTTTCTACATGGGAAATGCTGGAAATAAATTTAAAAAAAACGATTGCATGCCTTTTAAGACATATTGAACTATTTACATTTTACGATCGACATCAAATCGCAACACATAATGTAACAAAGATGAAAGTCGAATTTTTCTGGTAAGATTTTCTAATTAGAAAAAATCTGCAAAAGTTATATATTGAAGATTTATACTCTTATCAGATAATCTATTTTTTTCTTTTTAAAGGACACAACTTTTTAACGATATGATTCATCGATTGCCTCACGATCAAAAAGCAAAAGAACAAATGATTAATGCTTGTCGAGATTATTATCGTGGTAATAAAACTGTTTTAAGTAAAATTGATGAATTTGCAAACACATATAATGTTAAAGATTGTATTCGATGGTACACAAAAGATACATTTGTTTATAAACTTATTAATAAGGCATTAAGAACAGAAGATATGGAACAACTTTATACATTTCGATATTTTATTACTGATCTATCAAAAAGTTTAAATCAAGAATTTGGTAAACTTCGAAACAACACATCATCATTGATTCTCTATCGAGGAGCAACTATGTCTTGTGATGAATTTAATATTCTTAAGACTAATGTGGGATTCGTCATATCAACGAATAGTTATTTTTCTACTAGTCGGTTACAGGAAATCGCTGAAATCTATGTTGGTTCTAATGATTCAACTTCCGTTGGTGTTCTCTTCGAAGTAGAATGTGATTTAACGAAAAACATTATTATTGCCGATGTAGCAGATCTTAGTGAGATACCTGACGAAGCTGAGTGCCTTTTTAATCTTGGAACAACTTTCAAAATTGTTTCTATTGAAGAAAAAAATCAATACTCCTTGGTTAAGATGAAAGCGACCGATGAACAACGAACTGTGGTTAATGATTTTATACAACAATCACGCGAAGAAATAGAAGATGAAAGTCTACCAATTGTGTTTGGTATTCTTTTAAATAAAATGGGTTTATATGATAAATGTATTCGTTATTTTAAAAATTTACTTCAAGATTCTGATGAAAGAAATATTTCACGAGTTCACTTTCATATAGCAGATGCATATGATAATAATGATGAATACGATATGGCTCTTAAACATTTACAAATTGCTTACAAACTTGTAAACAATAGAAGAGACAAAGCTGGGCAGAAAGAACAAATTTACATATGGCTTTATACAAGTATTGTACTAAATCATATGGAAATATTTGATAAATCACTTAAATACAGTAAAAAAGCGTTGATAGGTTTTCAACGAATCCATGGACGAATTAATCATCGAGATATTGCTAGTTGTTTATTTTGCATGGGACAAAGTTATTTTGGTTTATCAAGTTTTGGTTGTAATAAAACCCGATCGGCACAAGATTTTCTTATTAAAAGTTTTGAATATCAACAACAAGTATTAGCTATGCAACAAGCTTGTCTACCGTCAGATCATGCAGATATCGCTATTACGTTAGGTGAATTGAGTAATTTATTCTACCATCTTCATGATCAACAGACATCTTTAGAGTACAATAAAAAATCTTTAGATATACAAAAGCAACATTTACCGAGTGATCATTTGTCATTGGCAACTTCGTTGCGTAATATGGCAACTAGTTACTATGAACAGGATGATCTTGATACTGCCCTTGATTATTTTCAACAATGTTTAATAATTCAACGTAAGCGATTACCTCCAATGCATATGGAAATTGCGAGGACTGAACGAAATATTGCTAAAATACTTGGTGACAAGGGTGAAGTAGAAGAAGCAATGGAACATCTACGTGAAGGTTTACCTTTTTCTCAAGATTTATTTAATAGAGAAAAAATAAACTTTTTATATAGAACTTCTAAAAAAAACAACTAAATATGATTAATAAATTGATATTCTGTCTTGTTATCAAGATCAGTGAAAAACTGATCAATTTCATCTTGACAGTGAGTGCCCATGAAGGGTATGGGTGCGAACTAAATGCAATACACACATCTACATCGATAGGTGATCATAATTAGTTATTCAATAAAATTCTAATGATTAAAATTCTTTAGAAGTATATCCTGTCTCAAATGTTTTTTTTATTGTTGTTTAATCAAAATAGTCCAAAAATCAGTAGATGATATGTCGAATAGGGATGACAATGTGGGATTTTAATCAAAATCGCACCCTATAAGAAAAATCCTAAATCAGTCACTGTGTTTAGATATATACCTCTAGATATTTCAAACTAACAGATAATATTTCTAAGACCAATTTTATTCGCTAGTATTTTTAACGTTGTTCGAAATAGCCATTATATCACTTTTTCATTTTCTAGATAATGTAACAAAGTTTTGATGATTTGTTATCCAGTTGTTCGAAAATAAATTCAATCAAATTTTTATACTAGTAACATATATTTATATTTTCATAATCACGTAATGGATTAGCTTACCCTCTCTAATAATACCCAATATTTACAAAACCATCGTTTTTTTTACTTTGTCATATAGCACGCATGCGTTCACCTTTTTTTTCTTTCTTTTCTGTGGAGTACGAATGCGTTCACCTTTCTTTCTTTCCTGCGAAGTACGAATGCGTTCACCTTTTTTTTCCTTTCATTCCTGCACGTTACGCATGCGTTCACCTTTCTTTCTTTCTTTTCTGTGTAGTACGAATGCGTTCACCTTTTTTTTTTTATTTTGCCACATGTTCTATACGAGTATATATACTACGAAGATTTGACAACTGATCTTCATTATATTCTGTGCATAAAATTATTTATTTGCATTTGTGAAAATCAACATGTGCAACCGATTGTCTAACCATTCGTTAATGCCTGAACGTCGATTAGGTAAAAATGGTCCAAAAGTATCAGCTATGGGTTATGGAGCTATGGGTTTATCAACAGCATATGGAGCTCATGCATCAGATGAAGAACGATTTCAAGTACTTGATCGTGCAATTGAACTTGGATGTACTTTTTTTGATAGTGCTGATATATATGGAGATAATGAAGATCTTTTAGGAAAATACTTCAAAAAATATCCTGAACAACGGAAAAAGGTTAGTAAAATGTTTTCATAGATTAGGCAAATTCGAATGATATTTTCTAATATCTAGGTTTTTCTTGCAACTAAATTTGCTAATGTTATTTCTGCTGATTGGAAAAGTTTTTCTATTCGTGGTGATGCAGAATATGTTCGTCAAGCAAGTGAAAAAAGTTTAAAACGTCTTGGTCTTGATTATATTGATCTTTATTATGCACATCGTATTGATAAAAGTGTTCCGATTGAAGAAACAGTTGGTGCAATGAAAGAACTTGTTGATGCTGGCAAAGTTAAATATCTTGGTTTATCTGAATGTTCAAGTGATACACTTCGTCGAGCATGTGCTGTTCATCCAATTGCATGTGTACAAATTGAATATTCACCATTTAGTTTAGATATTGAAAGAGATGAAATTGGTTTATTGAAAACATGTCGAGAACTTGGTGTAGCTATTGTTTGTTATTCACCATTGGGTCGAGGTATACTCGGTGGACAAATTAAAAGTCCAGATGATTTTGAAGCAGATGATTTTCGAAGAATGTTACCACGTTTTTCTAAAGAAAACTTTCCAAAAAATCTTGAACTAGTTAATCAATTAACAGCACTGGCTAAACAAAAAGGTTGTACTACCGGTCAATTAACATTAGCATGGATACTTGCTCAAGGTGATGATTTTATTCCAATTCCTGGTACATCAAAAATAAAAAACTTGGAAGAAAATGCAGGAGCAACTGAAATTAAATTAAATAAAAAAGAAATACAAGAAATTCGTGATGCTTGTGAAAAAGCTGATGTACAAGGTGAACGTTATCCTCCAATGTTTACTGCTCTTGCTTCTGGCGATTCCGCTCCAAAGAAGAACTAAACAGACGACTACGCTTACTATTGTAATAATTATATTTTAACAGTTCTTGTTCTTTATATAACATTCAAATAAATTGTAGATTTTCACATTATATCTAATAAAAAATTTAACGAAAATATGAATTAAATTGTTATTTTGTTTAAAACAATTACATGAACTCATTTAGTTATTATTGCGGATTTATAAGTTATGTAGAATATTTTATATATTCATACTGAAAGTAACATTAATCTTACAAAGCATACGAGTTTGAGGATGTGGGTGTGGCTATTGTTTCCATTCACCATCACTACACCCACAGCCTCAGTCTAAAATCATTCCATAGAAATATATGAAACTTTTAGGGTTTCGTGAGCAACCCTATTTTTTAAAGCGTAGATATTTTGTATTAAAATTGTGAAGTGTGTTTATTATATTAGTAAATCAAAAAAAAATCAAATAAACTACTGTTATACGTCTGTCTTGTTTTTTTAACGTTTTAGAAATGATACTTTGGTGCGTCTTTTTCTGCCATTTTCCACAAATCTTCTAATGCCTGAATAACGTCCGCATTGAGTGCTACTCCGCGTGAATCACGAAGATTCTCATGAAGTTGTTCAAGATTAGATGCTCCCAAAATAATAGCATCTCCTTCCTTCAATAATGAATGATTTAATAACCATGAGTAACAAGCTTCTGATGGTTTAATATTAAGTTTCTTGCAACGATCTTGAAAAGCTTCTAGTGCCGAGAAAAGGGTCTCGTTACAATAAAGACTTGTATAGTACTGGCCAGCCATAGTCGAAGTGTCAAATCGACCATTAGCTTGACTATTTTTGATTTGATCTGGTGTTTTAACCAAGAAACCTCCAGCAATTGGTGAATAAGCATAAAAATGTATTCCTAATTTTCTTAGTAGTGGAAATAATTCTTGTTCATTTTTTCGCGTAATCGGATTATAGTTTCCTTGATATACCGATGGAAGAACATAGTTCTTTTCTTTGCAGATATCGTACATTTGTTGAACTTCTTCTGCAGTAAAATTAGAAAGACCAAATCTTTTGAAACTTCCTCGTTGATAAAGATCATTAATCGCTTGAGCTGTTTCTTCGAAAGGAGTTTCTCGATCTGGTGCATGAATATAAAAGATATCAACAGAGGATCGTTTCATTGCCTTTAAACTGTCATCACATTGTTTAATGGTATTTTCTTTTGTTAATTTGCTTATCATAGGATTTGCTTTGGTGGAAACTGTAAATGCTTGGAATTCTGTTGTTTCACCGAGTAATTCTTCACTGGTTCCTTCTCCATATAATCTTGCTGTATCGAGCTCATCAATTCCATTTTCTTTGAGAATATTAAGAACTTGCGACACTTGTTCAGGTGTTTTAAATCTTTCTCCTTTTTTGTTAAAACTTCCGGTACCGAATGTTCTCTTGACTTTAGACATTGTTCGACGTAGAAGTTAAAGATATTGCGTCAAATTGTTATCTAGAAGGACATAAGAATCAGAAAGATGAGTGTGTGAGGGTGAAGATGAAAAGTACAATTGTCTCTGTAAAGAAAGAGTGGAGGGCAAGGCAAGGTTTCATTTATATTAGAAATTCAATTATACAGCTACACTTTACACCATCCTAACTATTACGACTCGAAACAGTATAGTAATTTTTGAAAAACTACGTTTCTAATGCGATCTGGTTTAAAATTGTCTCGGTGTCGATATGGACGATTTGAAGGCTGAAAAATCGGATATATTAATACTTAAGTGTGATTTAAACAACCTTGTTAGAAATAATTTTATACTTTACTATGAATTATATTAGTCTTGAAAACTTTTGTCTATTCTCAATCAATAAAGTATCGATCGTTTATAAGAAGAAAAATTTGAAAAAAAAACGGCCGCAAAGTATGAATACTTATTTATATCGTAGCTTATCTGTTCTAACCGAACAAAATAAAAGATATTGTGAGAGAAATAATTTGCACTGTCATATGACGATGAAGTAACCATACTCCCATATAATTATCAACGCTCCTTCTTACTCTCAACGATAATGAAAGATGGCGTATGCTGTCGGTGTATTCTTAATCATTTTATTTATTTTCATCAGGGATAAAACGAAATTTGATATTTGTTCAATCAATATTTGTTTACCAGATATTTCTCAGCTACAATTTCAAATTATGAAAATTCATAATTTTAGAGAAGACATCTGCCTATAAATATTAACATTTCTTCATCATCAACAAAATTCTTCAATGTTATCAAAGAATTTTAAAAAATTCTGCTGAAGACGATGGGACTTTCATGTTGCAAAGAGCTCTCATTCAATAAGATAAATTCATTCAATGAATCAGACTCAACTATTTAGGTACCGCTTTCACATCCCAGTACAAGATATAGCGAAGTATTGACATGGATATCTAATAGTAGGACGCGTGGACTTATTTTTCTTGCAGAATTTCAGATCAGCGTGGTCAATTCATTTCTTCTTCACGATCAAACTGCTAATCGAATTCGTGGAAATCTATACATGGCATATACAGAGAGGTTCGTTTTACAAAATGAAATGATACTATTCGTGTACTAAATTCGTCATCTTCACAAACACTTGTTCGCCTAAAAGATAAAACCAAACTTTGAAGAATTATTGGTTTTCTTTTTCATGACAGATGTCGTACAAAGATTGTAGCGATTGCCTTTAAACCATGATCAACGTAGTTCAATGAATCCTCCCAAATTAACTGAAAAGATTAGTTCAGATGAATAAGCTATTCCGAACAAAGATAGAAAAAATACATTTGTATTATTTTCCATCTTCTTAACAACAATAAAATTGATAGAATCACTCCTATACATTAACTTATTAATAATCCTTGTCAAGGACGTCTTTTAAACTAAGTTAATTGACGTTTTAAGAACAATCTGTCATTTTAATCATGAAAATTTTCAACTCTGACAAATTAATTATCTATTTTAATACTTTACGTACTTTTCTATACAAGCAATAAATTGTCTCTCCCCAAGCTTCATCTCAATATTTCATATAATTTGAAGTGTTTCAAAAATACGCTAAGAAAATTTTGCTGATACATCAAAGTCATTCGAAGAAATACTTTCTGTTAATTAATGTTCTTTTAAACTGCAATGGCATTGATAATTCTGCATTTTTTCTATTAAAATCTGGTCTTCTAATTGAATACATCTCTAACATTTATATAAATTAAACTGCTGACGTGCGAACAAGCAAAAAAAACAGAAAAATCATGTATATAACACAAATATAATCCTGCTTTATTAATATAAAGTTGTCATCTTATGAACAGGTTTTTGAGAACTTCATTTCTATATATGAGCAGATTTTATACTCTTCAATAATTACAACATATTCTATTATTATTAATAAAATCACAAATATTTCTTCAAATGACGTTTAATCAAACTGGTTTTATACTAAACATAATTACATTCAGTATTGATCTAACTACATATTTAAATTCATTGATTATCTTTATATGGATTATTTTTCATATTTACTTCAATCGTATAAAACAAGATGATAGAATAACTATTATGCATTGTATGGCTATTTATTTATTATTATTAATCTATACAGCAATTTTAATTTTATCAAATATTCAAACACTATTAGGAGATTTATATAGCTATGATTTTGATTCTTCGTGGTGTATATTTTTGGGATATTTTTCTCCCGTAGTTCTAACAACTTTATATTGGTGTTTTGTAAATCAAGTAACTTTCTCTAGCAATAGTTTCTTAAATTTTTTATTATATTTCTAGGCATTCTATCGTTTCTGTCGAGTTGTCTATTCACCTTATAGATGGCTTCAATATATGTGGGTATATATTATTATGGTTCCTATAGAATTTCTTTTGATCTGTATTCTTTTCTATCCAATTCTTTATTGGCATGATGTGGTTTATATACCAAATGAACATTATTGTTACGTACCATATACACATTTTCGTGGTATTCTTTGGCTTGCATTTAATTGTTATGGAATTCCTACAACATCATTATCATTGATTTATTTACGTATTACAATATATCTTCGTCGACAAACAAATAATCAAATACTTGCAATTAAACAACGACAAGATCGAGATTTACTTGTTATACGACGTATTCTAATAACTATTGGTTTATTATTAGCTCTTGGAATACCAGGTGTTGTTTTTCTAGTAATGTTACATATTACAGGTGAAGAATATCCACTTCTATTACGAATCGAATGGTTTTTTGTTAGTTTATCAATGATTGGATTAAGTATATCTACAGTTTTTTTTACATCACAATTAAAACAAATTATTTTTAAAAAATTCAAAAACAATCGAATAATAGTAATTCAAAATGAAGCCATCGCTCGTACAATTCCAATGAATGATATGTAATTTATCTAACCAATAAATCTATATTTATCGTCTAAAACTAAGTTTTATTATAAAGAAAAATCGCTTTTTGTTGTCAATTTAATTAGTAGAATAATATAGTTATACAGAAAAAATATTAATAATTATCAAACATCCATCGCAGATAGCTCTTTATAAAAATGCGATTTAGTCTTAAAAAATCAAAAATTACACTGTTTAATATCTTCAATTTTATGTTGAGAACCAATATGTTGACGAAAATCTTTCAAAGTATATTTAATAGCATTATCACAGCATTGTAATCTTACATCGACCTCAAAAGGATGTTTCGTATCCAAATGGGAGATCAATTCTTCCGACGTGAATATATGATGCCCACATTCGTAGAAAACACACATATTTTGCTTAATAGTTTTCAACATTATTAACAATGGATAAAGTTCTAAGTAAACTTTGGTAGGAACATTTGTAGCTAAACATGTAACTATCCCTTGATTGTTAATGACGTGATTTTATTTTTCTCTTCGGTGATGATGCCATTCGTTTAATTCATTAAAGTCTAATTTGCAAGTACACGTTATTTTAACTTTGTAATGATGTTTGTCCTGAATATGCTGATATAAGGATTCCATCGTCTGAAACGTTCTGGAGCACACGAGACACATTTTATTCGATTTATTAATTATTTCGACTATATATTTTCATCATTTTTATTCCAGAACAAATAACATTGAGAAATTGATGGTAGTTAAGAAAGAATTGTTTTGTCATCAAATAAACTTGCACGTCTAACACTGCAATCAAATAAGAGAAGTTGTGTGTAATCCGTTGACATGAAATTCCTGAATTGTTGAACGTTGTTCTTAAAAAAGAATAAAATAATAATAATAAAAATTATTCATCTTTGGAATTTTTTCTTGACCCACAAAGTGTTATTTAATTTCGAATTATTCTTTACTATAGCACGGACGTATCATCATGTTGTTTGGGGCATGTGAAAGAGAATCCTTACAAAGCTATATTTTGTTTTACTAGTGAAGAGAAAAATCTCTATTAAAATCTAGCTAATTAGCAGGAAAAGTCCTTTCTTATATCGTCCAAATATTTTATTCGAAGAATAATAAAGAAACACATAAAAAATATTCCATTTCTAATTGTCCAAGATTAAATTTTGATTACGAACAGCTTTTTCTTTCATCTAATAGTATTGCATTAGAACAAATAAAATAACGTTTAACAATATATCCTACCTTAAATACAAAAACAAAAAAATATGAGTAATTCGTTATATTAACGTCTTTGATGTCTATACGCAATACACACAACAAATACAGTCGTGATAAAAACGCTAAATAGACGATATTTCGAGAAAAAAAAGAATACATCCAAATAAAATACATAATAAAAATATTATCGATATTTGTTTTCGTCTTTCTTAATGTATATGCATATATATTTTTTTGTTGTTGATTAAGCGTACAGTAATCGATGTGAAGCCAATAGATGCATGTAGAAAGATAAATTTGATAATTATTAACAAACGGTAATAATCGAATCATAAAATGGTTAGTTTTTATTATATAAACACTCATATTTTTGGGCAAGGTAATTTTTCTTTTTCTTTTAGATTAAAACAAACATAATGGATATCAAATCAGAAATAGACATTGACTATGAACATATTGAATTAGATGACTATACTGATCCAATATCAAATGTATTAGATCCAGAAACAACGTCTGTTGTTGATTGTCATACATCAATAAACGATATCGAATCAGTTATATTGCATAATAACAAATCAGTATCACCGATCAAAATTGGCACAGCACTTGCTGTATTTACATGTATATCGATGGCTATTGGGATTCTGATTGTTTCTTTTACTTATTACAAACCGAGTAAATTCTATTTAATTTATTGAAAAAAAAACTTGTTGTTTTTGTTTTATTAGCTACGGTATGTCAACGTACTTTCAAAAGAACAGCACAAAGTGCAACAGGCCACAATTCTCGACCTTATTCGCTTGCTTTAGCTGATTTTAATAATGATAAGAAATTAGATGGTGTCGTAGCAAATTCTGGCGAAGATAATATAGGTATATTGCTTCAAATTACAAATGTGACTGCAATAAATCAAATAACATATTCAACTGGCTCTAACTCTCGTCCATATTCAGTTATTGTCAATAATTTTAATCAAGATAGTTTTCTTGATATTATTGTTGCTAATTTTGGTACAAATAATATTGGTATATTTCTTGGAGAACAAAATGGAACATTTGGTAATATAACAACATTCTCAACTGGAAATTCACGTCCATACTATCTCAATGCTGGAGATTTTAATAATGATAATAAAACGGATATTGTAGTTATTAATTATGGTACAAATAGTATTAGTATTTATTTTAGTAATGGCAATGGAACATTTTCAAATCAAACGACATATTTTATGGGTTATGATTCTATTACTTATTCAGTAGCTATTGCTGATCTTAATCATGATAAAATCTTAGATTTAGCTGTTGTCAATTATGGTACAAATAATATAGCTATTCTTTTTGGAGATGCTTCTGGATTATTTTCTCTACCCATAATATATACAACAAATTATGGATCACAACCAACATCAATAAGTATTGCTGATATTAATAATGATCATGAACTTGATTTAATTGTTAGTAATTATGGTACACATAGTATAGGAATATTTTATGGTTTTAGCAACGGAACATTTGATAAACAAAATTTATTTATTCTTGATGTTTTATCTCATCCACAATTTGTTACTACTGGTGATGTGAATAAAGATAACCAAACAGATATTATTATTTTGGATTCATCTTTAGGATATATTCAAGTACTTCCTGGATTTGGTAATGGATCATTTTCTAATTTAACTATATATATGACTGAAGAAGGAACTCAACCATATGCAGCAGCAATTGGTGATATTGATAATGATAATCAATCAGATATTGCTGTTGTTAACTATGGAGCAAATAATATTTTACTTCTTTTTGGATATTTTAGAACATATTCAGTTACTCAAACACAAATTTTGCTTGGACATGAATCAAATCCACCATCGGTTGCTACTGGTGATTTTAATTCTGACCATTACTTAGATGTAGTTGTTGTCAAGACTGGTACTGATGGGTTTGGAATACTATTGGGCTATGGAAATGGCAGTTTAGCATCAGAAATATCCTATTCAGTTCCTAGTGGATCCTCTCCATATTGTGTATGTGTTGGCGATTTTAATAATGATACACGACCTGATATAGCATTAGCTAATTATGGTAATGATAATATTGGTGTTTTTCTTAATCAAGGTAATGGAAGTTTTACAAATATGTTTGCATATCCAACTGGTGATCAAGCTTTTCCAATTTCTGTTGTCGTCGGAGATTTCAACAATGATCATATATTAGATATTGCTGCTGCTGATTTTGGTAATGATGATGTTGCTATTTTACTCGGGTACGGAAACGGAAGTTTTTCAAATGCACTAACTTATTCAACTGGATATGATTCTGATCCTGCTGCAATTACTGTTGATGATTTCAATCATGATAATATATTAGATCTTGTTGTTGCAAATTCTGAAACAAGTAACGTTGGTATTCTTTTTGGAATTGGTGATGGAAGTTTCCAAACAGTTATTGTTTATTCAACAGGATTTGAATCTCATCCAGATTCAATAATTACTGGTAATCTTAATAGTGATCAATGGTTAGATATTGTTATAGCTGATTCAAGTTCAGACAATGTTGCTATTCTATATGGATATGAAAATGGAACATTTGGAACACCAATATCATATACAGATATTACATTTTCGAATCCATCGGGATTAGCTCTTGGTGATGTTAATTATGATAATAATCTTGATATTATTATAACAAATTTTGGTACTGACAATGTTGGTATTCTCGCTGGTGATGGTAATGGTTCTTTTACTTTGGCTAGATCCTATCCACTTCTTGCTGGTGCTGGCCCTAAAGGAGTTCTTATAGCTAATTTTGATAATGATACTACTTGGGAGATTGTTATTGCTGAAGCAGGTATTGGTTCCGTAAATTTATTAGATAGATATATTGGTGCAGATTTTCAAAGTGAAATCATGTTTTCAACTGGTAGTGGTACACATCCAGATTCAGTCACTATTGGCGATGTTAATAATGATAATATATTGGATGTTATATCTGCTAATTCAGCAAGTGATAATATTGGTGTTTTTTTAGGATATGGTAATGGAACATTTGCATCTTCGAACACATTTTATGTTGGTCTAGATTCACATCCACAAGATGTTGTACTTGGTGATTTTAATCATGATAATCAAACTGATATTGCGACTGCTAATGGATACAATGATAGTATTAGTGTACTTCTTGGATTTGGTAATGGTAGTTTTAGCGAAGCAATTGTGTATCCAGTAAGGGAAGATTCGAAACCATATTCTATTGTTATTGCTGATTTAAATAATGATCAAAAATGGGATTTTGTTGTTGCTGATTATGGTCGAGATAATGTTGGTGTAATGCTTGGTTGTAATTGTGCTGCATTCAAAGATCAACAAATTTATTCCAATGAATTTAGTTTAAGACCATCTTCAATTACCACTGGTGATTTTAATAATGATACGTATTTAGATATTGCTGCTGCATTTGCTGCAAATGATAGTGTTGGTATTCTTTTTGGCTCTGGTAATGGAACATTCCAACAATTAGTTATGTATTCAGTTGGTTATAATTCATATCCATATGAAATTGTTAGAAAAGATGTTAATCATGACAATCACTTAGATCTTATCGTAGCAAATTCTGGTTCAAGTACTCTAGGTATTTTACTAAATTATGGTGATGGAATATTTACTCCTGTAATGTTATTTTCTACTGGAAACAATTCAGAACCATATGGTGCTGCTATAGGTGATTTTAATAATGATACACATATAGATGTTGTCGTTGCAAATTATCGTAGTAATAGTATAGGAGTTTTATTAGGATATGGAAATGGATCGTATGGAGATGTAATGATATATTCGACAACTGATGATTCACGTCCACAATCTGTTGCTGTTGGTGATTTTAATCAAGATAATCAATTAGATATTGTAGTTGCAAATTATCGAAAGGATAATGTGGGTATTTTTATTGCAAATGGCAATGGAAGTTTTCAAAATCAAGTTGTTTATTCAACTGGTTATCTTTCAATGCCTACGTTTATTATTGTCGATGATTTTAATAGTGATAATATATTAGATGTTGCTGTTTGTAATAAAAATAGAGATAATATTGGTATTCTTTATGGATATGGGAATGCAACATTTGCATCAACGGCATTATATCCAACAGGAGATGGAACTAGTCCTCAAGCCATTCGATCTGGTGATTTTAATAATGATGCAGCAATAGATATTGCTATTGTTAGTCCTGGAAATAATTATGTATTGGTACTTTATGGATTAGGTGATGGACGATTTTTATTAGGACCATCTTATTCAACTGGAACAAAATCTGGACCTATATCTTTAGCTGTAGGAGATTTTGATGGAAATGCTCGACTTGATATTACTACTGCAAATTATTTAATGGATAATATTGGTGTACATATAAGTTATGGTAATGAAATTTTTGGAAGTGAATCAACATTTTCTACTGGTACTGATTCGTCTCCAATTTCAGTAGCTGTGAGTGATTTCAATAATGATGGGCAAACCGATGTAGTTGTCGCTAATTACGGTACAAATAACATCGGTATTCTAATGGGTTTTGGTAATGGTTCATTGGCAAAAATAGTAACATATTCAACAGGAGATGGTTCTGGTCCCGTTGCTGTTGCTGTTGGTGATTTAAATCAAGATAATAAATCGGATATTGTTGTTGCTAATTCTCAATCAGACAATATATATCTTTTTTTTGGACTTGGTAACGGTACGTTTTCTCCTGTTACATTCTATTCAACTGGTTTAGGATCTGGTCCATACGCAATTACAGTTGCTGATCTTGACAATGATCAAATATTTGATATTATCGTTATAGCTGCTAAGATTAATAGCGTATTAGTATTACAAGGATATGGAAATGGAACATTTGGAAATCAGACTTCATATGTAATGGGTTATAATTATGATCCGTATGCAGTGGCTATTGGAGATTTCAATGGTGATCATTGGTTAGATATAGCTATTGCGAATTATGGTGGAGATTACATAGAAATTCTCTTGAAAACATGTTGATATAATTATTTTTTTGCTTTTATTTTCATTTTCATTATAAATTTATTAAATAAACGATAACTTTTATTTGTTTTTCTGATTATTAATCGAGATTCTTCTAGTATGTCTATTCTATTGGTCATAAGATACTTTCATTTCACAATTGTTTTTTCTTACTTGAAATCTTTCTATTTACTTAACAAATAATGAGACAATAGATAAGAAAACAAAGTCTATTTGATATAAAGATTTTAAGTTTAATCGTTTGAATGTAGGTGACCATTATTCAAGAGGAATTCTTTAACCTCGTGTAACACGAAGTTTTGTTTATTCATATGTAAGATCACAAGTTCGGACATGGAAAGAATAATACAAAAAGTGAAGAACGAAATAAAACATTGATGGAATAGACAACTGTAAATGTATACCACCAAATAATAAAATATTATAGAGAAATCTTATGAAACAGATGAATTGATTCAGTTTATTTCACTATTTAATAAGATCTAGCAGATAAATATGATCTAAATTCAAACAATATTTATCACTTGAAGATATTGCGGTCAATTATGATAACTATCCCATTTGTTACAGTTGATGATCAGTAAATGGACTGACACGAGTAAGTCGTACAAGTTTTTCATGATTTTCGATTGGTCGTTCTGTCTTGGTAAAGAATCGTCGGTGGATAAGTTTCAGAAGAGGAACAATTAACAATTTAGTCACAAGAAAAAATAGGCCAAACAGATCCAGAAGCACAACTAAAACACGCAAAGAATAGACAACTACAAATACAAAAGATACTTACTTGTAAAGAGAAATGTATGTAATACAATTTCAGTATGTCGAGCGATAGGTTCTTGTGTATTCATCATAAAAAATTCTGATTCACTCATGTCAACTATCAAAGTAACACGATCAGATAAATACCGTATATATTCGCCATATTCATTAAATAGAAGTGTGTCAGCAAATGAATTTATTGTTAACGTTGGGATCCATATACCACTAAAAATCGTATCAATATCTGTTGTATAACCGACTGTTCGATTGACAACTTTTGTCATTTTAATATTAATAGTTGGATTTATTGATAATGTTTCATTATCTGCATAGAAAAATTGACAGAAATCAAGTTCTTGTAATGTATATTTGTCATCATCATCGATCGTTCGAGATGTATCCGAGAGACATATACGAAGTCCACCAACAAAATAAGGTCCAATCAAATCAAACTGCATCGTAATCAGATGTTGTGGTAATAATGTTGAAACAGAAAGAATATTAATTTCACTGTCATAGGAACAATTGAAATTGTTTAATGAGATTTTCTTTCCTCGATTTAAATTCTCTTGCATCATTAAATGATCACAATTGAAACTGGTTCCAACGAAATGAACCGTAAGAATAATATTTTGTTCGTCGAGCATAGTAAATATAGGCTTCTCTTCATCGTGTTGACCAATAGTGAGAAGTTGCAGACCACTAGTAAACTTAGTATTTGATATTAGTGGCTCACATGTCGATGTTTCTTCAATATTCGATGATATTGTTTCAATCGGATAGAGTTGTGTGAATGAAACAATAAATTTGCAAGTGAATACTAACAGTACAATAATGGCAAATGTTATTAAACCTCCAAACCATACTTCACCTTCACCTACCAGATCTATATGTTGTAAACATTTCTTGAACAATGTTCGATGGGGTTTAAGCTGTGGAAAACAAACGAGAATAGTCATTACAAGAAAAATTATTAATCCCACGCCGATTGCGAGACACGTCCAAAAAAGTGGCGAAATAAGTAAACAATGGGATGGTGTCGCCGTTAGACTAAAAAGATATTCCAAGAGTATATCATCGAATTCAACTAACTCTGGCGAATTTGGATAAGGAATAGCTTGATCATATGTTGAAACGTTGTCCATAGGAATTTCAGGTAATGAACCACGTAAACATAATGAAGAATCATTTGAAATACATGGTTCACATTCAATTCCTAACGTACCATTATTTTTTGTATTTGACGGACAAAGAAAACAAGGACCAATACTAATTGTATTACGTGCAGTACCTGGAATACATGGCACAGAACTGTAAACTGCCATATTGGATATATCATCGTCAAGTTGAGCGGAGTAGTAACCGGGTAGACTACTTGAAAGGAGCAGAGCAACGCCAACATCAAATACTAAACCCAAATGCGATTTCCAAGATACAACAGTTAAAATACTATGTGGAGGTGGTTGAGAATTCAATGAAGGAATAATCTGTTGATTGTTCGGATAGATAATTAATGGTTGTTGATTTAGTTCATCATCAGAGATCGAATATACCTAAAAAATCATAGAAGTTATCTTTCACAAAATATCTTCACACGTCATAACTGACCTGCACTTGTGATGTAGACCATGGTAGAGTGGGTAAAGCGTGAGCAAGTATAACAAATGTATTGTTATCGAGTAAAGCAACAGACTTGCCGAATAAGATATCTTTGTGTGATGAGATATGTTTTTGTAAGATGATCGGTGCTTCATTTGCATCGGAACGTTTCCAAGATAAGAGGAGAATCATATTCAAATAAGGAATACCAATAATGAACCAATTAACATCATCCAAAACAGCAATAGACATAATTGAATTGCGAGTGATATCGATTGCAGTAGGACCAAAATTAAATTTAGCTAATTCCGTACTTGAAGACAGAGTAACACTATCTGTTGACAGAAAATTCAGCACAAATAAATAAGGAGAAAATTGTGAATTAGTAAATCTTTGACCAACGATGAAAATAATTTGATCTTCAGTAATAGCTAAAGCTTTTGGAAAGAAGTAAATCTCAAAACTATTTTCATTTCCATATAATTGCTTAGTATCGAGTTGCCATTTAGTACCTGTTCCAATTTCATAGCATACAATGTAATATATACCAACTGCATAAGCGCGTTTTCCGTATGGATCTATACCAACAATAGCATGTTCTTGCATTTGAAGATCAGTTATATTGATTGCTACTTGACTGACAACTTGAACACAACCTTCACTTGTCGGTTCGAGAAAGATAATTGTTAAAAAAACGTCTCGTCGCCAATTTTCATTAATATAAGAAAAAAACAATTGACTTTCATTTTGTTTTGCTCCAATGACTACACTGTAAACAAATCGAATCAACGATGTTTGATTTTGTGCTATTACATTGTAGGGTAAACTGCATTTTTCTGATCGATTTGAAAATGGATATGTAATTATTGTGAATTGTTCTTGATCATTTTGAGCTAATATACTTAAATATTCATTCATAGCTAGAAGTGATCCGTATGCATCGTATTCATTCAAATTGATCGGTGGAAGTAAAAATTGACCGTCAACATATCCATTGAAGACAAGCAATGGAAAAAGAATAATACAATATAATAGCTTCATTGTCCTCTTATTTGATGGTTGCTAAATAAGTACATCATAATAATGAAAATTTCTTCATTTTCAACGTGATATGTTATAAAAAAATGTGTATATGTTGATATATACAAAACGAATTTTATGACAGACATACACAATTCTTTCTTATGTGCATAAGATTATATATATGATCCTATTAGTATTGTCAAATATTGATCCACTATTTCATCACAAAGCTTAACTCTATTGACAGTTCGTTTTTTTTTCATTCCTTCTTTCAATAACAGTGATTAGATGCATTTAAATCATTGCTTGGTGTTTGTTAACGTTTTGTTTTCAAGCATCAACAAGAGAGCTTACGTAAAATGCTTATATAT
>CAJNOI010000392.1:18391-57263 GCA_905250115.1 Adineta steineri | reverse complement strand
CACACATACATATATATATGTTATAGAAAGTAGAAGAATAAAGAAAGAAAAAAGGAAGAAGAACAACGACTGGTGCAGATTTAAACGATAAAACAACAGTAGTTGAGATTGATTAATGAGGACAATACGAAAGGTGACAACGATACAACTATGGACAGTATACCTCCTGTTGATAATGTAGATGAAAATGGACGTGGTATACCCGATGAAGAACGTGACCGACGATTCGTTGAAGAAGAAGAAGAAACTGTATCTATATCTATTTCTATATTCCATTTCGATTTTATTTATATATATGTATATATTCAATTGATATAATCTTTTATTTAATTACCTGCAGACACTGGAGGAGCAGTCGTAGTTCCTGGTCCTGGTCGTGATCGAGATGCTGAACCATTTTCAGGGTTAGCTCGTGGTTTAGCTGTTGATGTTGATGGTTTTGGACGAGCTAAAATTAAATTTTTTTGAAAAATTTATTCAATTAGAAAATAAAAAAAAAATAATAACAAAAACGAAATATAAAAAAAAATCTTACGAGGTTTACTAGCCAAAAATAGAATATTCGTATTAGGCACCATATGTGAGTGTGATGTGCTTTCTTTCTCGTCTGATTTTTTCATCCTTTACGATCGTAGATGAAGTTTGAATATCAATGAAAACTACATATATATCACCATCTTTTTATCGTTTGTCGTTGCTTTGAATTGTTAAAAAATTTCAAACATATAAACTCAAGTAAGTATGAGAAAGAGAAGAAAAAAACGATCAATTGATAAGTTCAATAAACCGATTACTGCTCAATATGATTGAAAAAACGAGAAAGAAAGAAAAAGGTGGATGAAAGTTGACCAATTCAATATAGGGAACGATAGGTATAGATCATAAAGGATATCTAATAAAGCATATGAATTCACTTAATTATATGAAATTATTTTTTTGCTTTTAACATTTGATTTATAAGTTTATTAAAACTATAATTATAAACAATCTCGTACATTTATAAATGCATTTCAAAAAACACAATACTTATTGTTTTCAATTAAAATTTATCATTTCGAAAATAATATATTATAATGTATGATATTATCTTACAAAACTGATTTTTGAACTGTATTATGACTGGTCGAAGTCTCTCGAATTTTAAATGAAAAAACAGAAGAAGAAGTTAAGGATACACTTTATGAATAACTATAAAAGGAAAGAAATCGAGTAAATGTATATACAACAGGTTAATAAATTTGTGTGAAGAAATAATCTAGACCTTGTATATGTATATAATGTTTACCTGGTAACGATTTCCTCGCATAACTTAACCGTTGAAACCCAGTAGTAATTAATGGATGTAACTCATCATTCTCATCTTCAGTTAATGGTGGTAATTGAAATTGAGTTGATGATGGACCAAGAAATTGTTCCAATAAGGACGGATCCATAATGATTTCAAATTATCAATTCGTATCGTATACAATCAGAAAAAAAAGAAGGCTTCGCGACGATCAAGTACGATGGTGTCGGATTGTAAGGTAGTTAGTTGAAGACACACATATATGTATGTATACGTCCCTCACACACACACACACACACTCCCTCTCTCTCGTTTTTTTTTTGTGTGCAGGGTTTTTTGTCACTCACATATATACAGTCACGATCAACTTATCTTCATTTATATCTTACGTTGTATGATGAACATATATATACATACACCTTACACTTTCAATGAAGCTGATGACTGAGTTAATACAATGCAAATATGATCTTCCATTTCGATTAACGGTCAGCAGTAGTAAAAGATGTTGGCGACAAAAGAATATAGAAGACGAAGAAGAAGAAGAAGAAGAAAAATAAATGAACGACCGCAGTCACTCAGGTCACCTCTATTCACACTACTATTCAAATTGATCGAACATCACTTGACGCACTTATTACGTATTTTTCTCTCTTTCACCTTTTTTTTTCTTTGTCTCATACCCATAAGGCGTTTGAACGAAAAAAAAAATCAAAGAGAGACGTCGAGAACGAGTTTCTTTTTATGCAAAGAAGGGATGTATATGAATGTATATATATATATGTATATATATATAAATACACGTGCAAATTCAGATGAACAATAAACTACAAATGCTTTGCCAGACATAAATTTATGGTATCTTTAATGCATAATCATATTGAACTTTTTTGTTTCTTACCGTGGGGTAAAGAAGATGAAGCACTACCATCTGTTGAATCAGACATTTTAGCAATCATTCGTCCACTTGCGACAACGTCATCGAATTTATCATAAAGTTGTTTTAATCTTAAACAATAACAAAGAATTTGTTTGAAAGAAAAAAAAGAAAAGTAATCATTTACTTAGCCTCTGGTATGTCCCGCTTAGCTATATCACCTCGAACTTTTTCACCAACATGACGATAAATTTCTACAAGTGTATCGATTGCTTGTTGACGAACCTAGACAAAAAGTGTAATCTATATAAATAAATCAATTAACTAATATAATTTCAAGACATACAGTTCCATTTGAATCAGATACAAGTTTACAAATTAATGGAACAAGTTTATTTAATTGAATTGTTGATGTACCGAATCTAAATAAGAGAAAATGAAAAATATCAATAAATTTCTCATTTATTCATAATTATAAATATGTATCAACTTAATGATAAAAAAACGAAGAACAATTTTATTCTCATTTATTTCACTCACCTATCATTGATAATCTGTGTTGAATAAGTTCGTCTCATCTTGACTAGACAAGATAGTAACAATGAAAGATTCTAATCCTTTTCGTTGTTATCTTTTGTCTACTGACCACTATTAGTAAGAAAATGGGAAATCACCTGCTTATATAGCTTGACTAACAGTCGTCAATACACATAGACACAGTCAAAACGATGACAAACAATACGTATAGAAAAGATCTATAATCCTTTTGATAACAACAACAACAGCAACACTCGCTTAGACAAAAAACGGATAGTGGCGATGGTGATAGTGATCGTTAGCGAGAGAGAGATATGTCATTCTTTTCTTGCATAACATACTCTAACGATCAATATATCCCTATCTCTTTTGCTTTATACATTCTACGCGCTGCCTTTCATGATATGTATAAATAGAATGGAAGTTACATCTTCGTGTCCAAACGAATAAGTACGCGTCAAGGTATCCTATAGTTACGATATAATACTTATATCAATTGACAAGAAAAAAAATGAAACATTAATGACAAAGAAATGTTCATTAATACAACGTGTCTACTATTAGATATTATAAATTATTCTTTTTTTCTTATGTTTTATGTCGTACATTAGCTTGATATATTAGGGGAAAAAAAAGTACTTATTTATCGTTCAACTAGTAGAATAAAATAATAGTAATGAACTTACTCTGAGATCGAAGGATATTTAGTTGTAAACGTTTTGGATTGATTCGTTAACATAGTTCTAGTTGTATATGTTATTATCAAATATAGAAGAATTTTTACTTATTATTCAGTAATATGTTTTTTGTATTTATAGAAAACAGTATGTGAAACATGAGAAAAAAAAAGAAGAAACAAAAGAAGGAGAAGAAGAGCAAAAAGTCCGTTTATATATATGTATATGTAGTAAATGTGAATGCAATCAGACAGAAGACATGGTCTTTTTTTTTTTTCTTTCCACAATATATTTTATGTGTATTGATGGTGCTGCATGTTGTTACTCACGGTCGTTGACCGTCGGGCAGCTGTTCGTACATTTGCTTCTTCCTCTTTTCTTTCTCGTACTTCTGCTTTCCTTTTTTTTTTACCATAGCATCATTTTAATTATGGATGCCAGAAGGACGCAGACACATATAAGGAAATGTTCGTTAATGACCTGATCGATTTGAAAGAATTGAACAGAACAGAAGAAAAAAATGTCATCTGTTCAAGTTCTCTTTATTTTATATGACACTATCAAAGTTTCTCTCCGGAGAGGAAATACATTTCGATTTTTTTCTATGATCTATTTAATTATACCATATCTGATAGCAGTATATTTAACTCATACTTCTCGTCTAATAGTAAATTAAGTGAACCATAAAGGACAATCAATGACCACAGGCAAAGATAACAGAGTTATTTCCTACTCAGGAAATTGGTCACCGCACTTTGATAGTTCAATGTACATGTTTTATGGATAAAAAAATTTCTTTTTTTAATGAGCATCTCATATATAATTCAACTATGATTTCTAACTAATGATATAGTTCTCGAATATACTCAAAAAGTGTTTATAAAATTCGAGGAGAGAGAGAGAGAGAAAGGAGAGTCAAATTGAGTAACTGTCAATTAAATGTACGTTCAAATAGAAGACATATATATATTTGTTTACCGTTCAAGTAATTTCTCGCTACTAGCAACGCCCTCACTTTTCCTTGAAAGAAAACCCTGACGAACATTATAATAATAAACAAAGAGTAAGAAGTTCACTACTATTTTTATCAAGACAAAAAAAAAGAACAATTTTAAAGGTCGATTGTTAACATTGTAGTGTCATACAGCCTTCTATATGTTAATAGTTGACTGACATGAGATAAAAGAAAACTCCTTTTTTTTCTCTTCTCGATTCTTTTTACTTCGGAAAATTGTTCTTCCGCATATTTCTCCATTATATACAATGAACAATGTCATTTATCGTTAAACAATATTCATCATTGGTATGTCTACATACTCATTTAATGTTCGGATAAGTAATCGTTGAGTTTCTTCTTTTATACGAAATTGTTTGTTTTCAAATGCTAATGGTTGTATTAAATCCCAGATTCGCTTAAATAAAAAATTTTATTTCGAGATTTTAATTTAAAAAAAAGAAGAAAGAAATATATATATACTTGTGGGGTATATTTTCTCATTAATTTTAATAGTAGATGACTAGCTGCGTCTCGAACCTTAATAAAAATTACATAGAATTTATAATTTGTTTTTTAATTTTTTTTTTGTCTGTTACTTGATCCTTTCCATCACCAAGTCGATCAGTTGTAACTGATACAACTAAATAAAACAAAAGAGATTTTTCTTTTCTAAACAAATGTATATGTACCATTATCAAGATAATGTTCAAATTCATATGAATTTAATCGTTCAGTAAATAATTCTAATATCCGAATACCATTAGAAGAAATCTGAATAAAATATTTAATAATAATAATTGATATAATTATAATTGACATATAAATTATACCCGATAATTACTGCCTTCAATCCATTTCAATAAACCTTTTATAAATCCTTCGAAATCTTCACATTCAATTGAGTTATTTACATCAGTTAAATAATGTTCCAATGAAATAAAACATTCTAATCGAACATTTGGTTCTTTTGATAAAACATGAGGATAAAATTGACCAAGATTTTTATATTTTGTTATTGCTGACATATCTGCCATCTATCTGTATACACAAAATAACCCAAAATATAACCAAATCAGAAAGTAAATCTATCTAAGAATATTGCATTGGATCTGCTACAACAAAGATAAATAACATGACTTAGAACTAAATGGAAAGAAAGAAAGAAAGAAAAAAAGACAATCAATTTAAGACTTATTAGTCATTCGATCCGAGAATTCTTCTCTCGAAATAATTATTGGAGAAAAATATACACCAATGAAAATTGTTTATATTACCATTCTATATCAATAACATGACAAATTACTTCAAAGATCTTTTGAAGTGTTAGTACATCTGTCAATCAAATTCTCTTTAATAATAATAATAAATAATCCATTAGATGTCACTATTCAAAGTAGAATTATATCAATGGAAATAAGTTTATTTAATTAAACATTTCCTTGAGAGTTACAAAAAAAAAAATATTTTATTAAAATATAGCAACTAAATTCTCTATATAAGATACAAATAAAATGCAAAACTACAATACATAAGAGTAATTGTTAATGAGATTAATTTATTTTAATATTTCGTTTTAAATAATGTTCAAATGTTGGTACAATACGTTTATATGTATTTATCATATATGGAGAAGTAAGAAGAAAATCAGCTGTTGATAAATTACATGCCATTGGGATATTCCAAACACTTGCTAAACGTGTTAATGCTCGAATATCAGAATCATGTGGTTGTGCTTCAAGTGGATCAGCAATAAAAATAAGCATATCTATAGATTGTTCAGCTATCTTAGCTCCAAGTTGTTGATCACCACCTAATGGACCAGATTTGTATTTTATAACTGGAATACCTAATACAGCTTCAATTAAAGAACCTGTTGTACCAGTTGCATGAAGTTCATGTAGTATTAATTGATCATGATTTCGTTTAACCCATTCAATTAATTCACTTTTTTTATTATCATGTGCAACGAGAGCAATACGTTTACGTATACCGATTTCAAATGATTGACATTCATCTTTAGATGCCATTATTTATTAAAAATATATATCTAAAATCGAAAGATTAAAATATCAATTGATTGTAAAAAAAGTAGTAAACTTTTATTTATCTAATAGCGAGATTAAGTTTGATTCATTCTACAATATCAAAAAAACAAACGAATGTATCACAAAAAAAATGATTAGGATCGTTGAGGTTTTGATCGTTGTCTTAATATAAATTGTCCAACAGGACTATCAGCAAAAATAAAACCAATGACTCCACCAATACCTGCACCAGCCAGAAATCCAAATGAAAATCGAAATAAACCTTTATACATATTCAATAGTCCAATGAGAACAATAGAACCAATAGCAATATATTGAGTAGGTATTAAAGAAGATAAAGAATATCGTTTTGACACAGAGGAATTCTCATTATTTTGTATCATTTTTATCTTTTATCTAAAAGTTAATTATAAATACGAATATGTTTCTCATATCAATAGAAGTAAATATAGTTTTTTTTATTTTTTAAGGGAAAATTTTTCAAAAACAATCAATTTATGTTAATCAATCAAGTGTTAATCTATTAAATGCATGATGATGTTGATGACTCTCGCGTACTTGTTTCAATGCCTCAAGAAAGTCTGCTCGTGTTATAGGTCTTAATTGAGATAAATGATCTTCTTCATTTGTTGTTGTTGTTGTTGAATGTTTATTACATATTTCAACAATACGTTGCATTGCAGCTTGTCGACATATTTCATTAATATCACTACCCGTATAATTTGTTGTTTGTTGTGCTAATTCTTCTAAATCAACATCCGTATCAAGATTCTCATTATTTAATACCAATTCGAATATTTTAATACGTTGATTGATATTGGGTGATTGAATATGATAACGTGTTGGCATACGACGTAGAATAGCTGCATCTAAATCTTGTGCACGATTTGTTGCACCAATGATAAGTATACGATTTGATGTTGGATCAGCGTCATCCGTTTCTAAACCATCCCATAATGTCATAAATTGAGTTTTAACCTAAAAGAAAAACAACGATTTATATCATTATAATTAAATCTATATATGTACCATTCGTGTACATTCATGATCATCATTTTGACGTGTACGCATAAATGAATCGATTTCATCAATGAAGATAATTGTTGGTTGTAATTTCTTAGCTAATGAAAATATAGCTGCTGTACGTTTTTGTGATTCACCATACCATTTATCTAATAAAGATGTTACCTAAACAAAAAACAAGATATACAAAATATGTTACAATTTACGACACACTTTGTATCCTTATTTTGTTTACCGAAATAAACAAACGTCTCTATCGCCGGCACCCTCAAGGGTAAAATATGTGTCGCACAGTATTTTCCCCTATTTTGTTTCTTTTTTTTTCATAGTCAATATAGATATTAGTTTTGTATCAAAACAAAGTATTAATCGATATCTATGAATGTTTAATTAAAGTTTTTCAAAATGTATATTTACTTGAAGATTAATAAAATTTGCTCCGGCTTCTCTGGCAATTGCTTTAGCTAACATAGTTTTTCCACATCCTGGCGGTCCGTAAAGTAAAACACCTTTTGGTGTTGTTAATAATTTCGATTGACTAAATAATTCCGGATGTTGTAATGGATAAATAACAGTTTGTCTAACATTATCAATAATGTCATCTAAACCTCCGATATCTTGCCAAGTAACTTTAATATCAATTGGATTAATTAAATCTGCTAGAAGACACATTTCATATTCATTAAAATTATTTACAAGTGATTTTGGTAAATTCATTTTTTTCGATATGATTTCTGCTAATTCTTTTTGACGTTTTTTTTCTTCATGTGTTGGATCAAGATGTTTAAGTGCATAGCGTATTAAAAAATAACTAAAAACCATTGAACCAAACAATGCTAATGTACGTGTGCCTAATGATAATATCAATGAGCGCATTTGAGGATCTTTGAAATTAATCATACGTGATGTTTCAGTTAAATCCTGAGCAAGCTTTGATGGTGTAACCATGTTTTTCTTTTCTTTCTGAAAACAAAAACTTAATATTTTATTTTCTTTTATTATGCACAATTTTGTTTTTCTAATATCAATCAAATATTTTTAGTTTTCAACAACAAAACAAAAAAGAGGAAAAAAAAACAATAGAAACTAAAAAAAGTTTGTTTCTACCAAGATGAACCTGTATGAGCCAAACGACGAATACGTCTGAGAAGAAAAATAAATGAATATATATTTTTATTTGTAATTTTTTCATTATACCTTGTATTTCGATCTTGATCACGAATCTTTTTATCCATTTCAGCATCAGTTAATGTTTCTAAAAATGGGCAGTACTCTTCGGCATCATTATGTGTACGCATACCAACATCAATGATTGGCATTGATGTTTCACTATAATAAAACAAAATTAGTCTAATATTGAAAATAGTTTTTATTCTAATAAACCTATATGAAGATGTTTTATGATACCAACTAAGTTGTCCACGAATACTATATGCAATTGCTGTTACAAATTCACCACCAAGACCTTTAAAACATTTTATATATTATTATTTTTAATAATTATAAATTATACCTAATTCCGATGCTAATACACGAGCAAAATCTTCTGGACTATTTTGATTATCTGACATATCCCATTCAAATCGATCAACTAAACTAACATTGCCAATATGAATATTTAACTAAAAAAGATGAGTATAAAATCAATTGATTTAGGATAAATGTCAGATCCATAAAAACTATCGAAAGGTTAATTATACTGTGTGAAAACGAATAGATTATGTGCGATTACTCATAATTTCATCTTACTTTAATTGTGACACGTTGATCACTATTGTCTTTAAGAAGATTATTATGATGGGCTTCAAGTTGTTGTCGTATAGCTTGTGTAATAGCTGGTACAAATACAATAGGATTTAAATCCAAATCATCACAGAGTACTTCAGCAAAGATTTCTGGTGTAATTAATTGTTCTATACAAAAGAAGAAGAGGATAGATATTATAAAACAAAATTTTCTTAAGAAAAATCAACCATTTTTATTCCATGTAAATGTATCTCGTAATTTTTGTCCTTCGATATCCATATCTAATCGAATAGGTACAAGATCTTCGAGTTGTTCAGCATTGTCAAGATTACGTGCTGTATCCACATAATCAAAGCTATGAGCAAAAGAAAAGATATATTTTATGATAAAACAAAGTCAAATATTCATACCATATAGGGAATGTCTTTTTCTTTATCATTGTTCGATTTCTATTTACAGGTGTAGCAGTTGGTACAGCATCCAAATAATGAGAATTAGTTGAAAGTGTTGGTAAAGTTGTGGTTCGTTTTGGTTTATCTCTAATATAGAAAAAAAAAGAAGCTAGTCTTTTTCTCTCCAAATAATGAACTACTCATACGTTCGTGTTACGGTTGAGTCTGTATTCATTGTTGATGCTCGATATTTTTCGTCGTGTCCACCCAATATTTCATCAACTTCACTTTCACGTAATAAAGTTAAATTTGTTGGTAATGAAGATTCCGAGCAACCTTAATTAATAGAATACGTTTACAAATAATAATGAAGAAAATCAATGATTAACCTTGTTTAATTAGCCATTTCCGTTCTTCCAATGTAATCATACGTCGCCATAAAGATGGATATTTTTTGTAGAGTGTTCCGCGAAATAAACGTAAATAGTTGCCCACCTTACAAAAAAAAACGAACAGAACAGAAAATGAAAGAATAAGCAAAGATACAGTCTAAAAATTTTATTTACTTCTGATCCAATATACATTTTTTCTTGAATATCAGGAAATTGATATGGTACGGGACGTTCACCATAAGTGTTCAATGTAGTGGTCGATTTTTTGGTTGTTGCCATGACTGCTTTTAAGTATAGATTAAAGTAAATATATCATTAAAATCACATAGAATTATCTATCAATACCTTCACGATGTGAAAACGTATGTTGATATTTGATATAGGAGACAAACAAATCTATAAACTAAAAAGATATCTAATAAAAAATAAAAGTGCATATAATAGAATATTACCTTGGACGTATAATTTTAATCATTTATATAAATATTTTCATGGCTATTTTTGATACCAAGTGTTTTCAAGTATAAATAAATAAATAATAGGGTTTAGTCAACTTTAGATTTAATGCTATATTGAATACGAATACATATAAAATTAGATACTAGCATGAGTTCATTTCATTGGCTACACTATTAAGAACTAATAAGAATGCCTATAACATAGATGTCGTCATGCAATCCTTTCTTCATTCATGATCAAGAGGTCTAGCAAATACATTTTCTTGTATTCTGTATTCATTTTTTAACATCTATATATCTAAATTAGTTTATTCAGAATATTTATTGTACAACAAATATTACAAAAGTGTACATAAAGATGATCGAGGCACAGTTACATCAGATTTTTCGTTTGAAATGGGCACGAAAGGTTTAATATCTTCTAAAAATTGTAAATATTCTGCAATTCCTATAACATTTCTTTCCCCATGCTTTTCCATCGTAGTCAATTCATTATTAAGAGATTGTAACATTGTTGGTGAATTTGTCATACACATTTTGTATAATGCAAGAAGACGTGTACCTTTCATTTGTGAACAGATAGGTAAAAAATTTTCAAGTTGTTGTTTAATAAAAAACTGTTGCACGTCATCAACTGTCCATTGTTCAATATTTGAAGGTAAACGATGATCACTAAAAATTAAAGATAATTTATATTTTATCGTATATTATTAATCTTACCTTTTTGCTTGATACGTCGCTTTTAATACTTTTTTATCTTCTACAATCTGTGTATTATGTAATGGTTTACTAACAGACGGCATTTCATGATGACGTGCAGAATTTTGATTCATGTCTATCTTTTTTTCTTTACGATTTCGATCAATTTCAATCATTAATTTATCATAAGCATCATCAAAACCATATTTCGGAAAATCAATACGCATTCTACCTGTAACAACAATACCAAGCCATCCATCAGGTCGATATTGGGATTTCATAACTAATGGAATTATACAACGTTGTCGTTCTAATGCATAATATGCTTCCATTTTACAATATCCACTTTGTTTATATCCATCAGACATACAAATAAATACAAATTCAGAGTTTTCAATTGCATTAGACATCGCTTCTAAAGGTGTTCCATGCATTTGTTCACGATCTAACCATACACGAAAATTATCTTTTTGTAAACGATCATAAAGTTGAAAGCATAGATCTTTATCTTTATGTGAATAACTAATCATAATATCATATGTTGTTTCTGAAGATTGATTCGTTTGTGAGACTTCTGATGTTTCATCTTTGGTTAATATCCATAATAAACTTTCAGCTGCTCGTTGTAAATCAGATTGTGTAGGATTTTTAGATACTGTTGTAATATATTCAATAAAAGTAGTATTTTCTTTTAAATTTTTACAAACATTTTTATCAAATGACATTATTAACAGATTTTCAAGTGCTCGTTGTTGAATAAGTGCTTCAAATTTAGTCTTAGTCGCACATTCAATAAAAAGTGGTATGCCATCTTGTTTGTATACTTCATCACGAATTTGATCATGTTGTAATAAGACTATTAAAGAAAATAATTACATAATGAGATTAATACATAGATAAACTTACTTTTTAAACTCGATAATAAGTTTTTCAATCGTGCTTCCCATCCTACCCAATTCATTACTTCTCTTAAATGATCAAGAAATACTTTAGCTATAGCTCCTGGATCATCAAGTCGTTTAATATCATCTTCTGTCATTATTGCTGCCAATATTCGATAGATATTAAATTGAATTTCTGCTTCACCTTTATACATAGTACATAATTTCAACATTGTTTGTGTTAATTTTTGACTTTTTAAATAATCCAATGTGTTATCCGACAATGTTCCTGCATAAACATACTGAATACAGTTTTTATGAAGTTTTGCTGATCGACATTGTCCTAATACGATTTGAATAGCAATGTTGATTATAGAAACTTGTACTTCAAAATCTTCATCGTGCGGCATAGTCATGTCTACGCGATAAAGAAATGTAGTAGTTACATCTGTAAGGATATTAACAGCTGAATTAGACCAATCTGTAAGTGATACTGCATAATCATTAAGTAAATCATATATTGATGGAAGTAAATGTTTACGTAAATCAGGTGCATTTTGTTCAAGTTGGTTTGTACTCAAAAATGAAACGTAATATAATAATACCGAGAAGACAAATGTTTCAGGTAGAGAACGTTCTTCAGATTTTGCGGATCTTTTTAATTGATTAAAGATTTCAACTGTATAAGGAACACAAAGACATTTTATTATAACAACTCTAAATGATGAGTTTTCGATAAGTTGACTTTTATTATGACTTTCAATATTGAGATAACTGTTAAGTAGCCGATTGATAACAGGAATATGTGAATTTGTAAACATAGGTTGTCCCATACGAGCAATTGTATTTAGACATTCACAAAACTCTTCAATTAAAGATGTTTTCTCTAATTGATTAGAATAACACAGATTTGTAAATATTATTGATAAATTTTCAAATATATTAGAATCATTTGAATCATTAAAATAAGTTAATTCACGCCATTGTTGAAATAATTCAATAAAATAATCACGAAGAAATGTTAGTATTGTTTCATTGAGATAAATAACATTAGTACATAATAATGTAACTACTTTATTTAATTCTTGACGAAAAATGACAATATTTGATGATTTAAGACGAAGTAATTCAGTATGCAAATCATTTAAAATATCATCATCTTGTTTATAATATTCACTATTTTGTTTCCATGTTTCAAGTGTAGTACAACGTTCAGTAATCAAATCACTCATCGTGTAATTTCATCTAGCTGACAACAAATAATGTTATTAGAATAACAGATTTTTTTTTCTCTGCCGGTTACCATAGCACGTTCTTTATAGTTTATTTTTCTCGTACTTTAAAGATTTGAGTTACATTTTAGTCACGCACTGCGCATATGTCGATGAAAAACTCCGTTGTTATATTTACATTCTGTTCTGTATTATTTTTATAGGTTACAATAATTTTGAGAAAAGAAATAGAACAAAATATTAATCTAATCAGGAGAGGGGAGGGGGGTGTCGGGAGTGTAACACCCTCCAATCCTACACCAAGTGTTCAACAACCTCTGACTTGATTGAAATTTTTGCACCATCCTTTGTATGTTGGCGTTGTTGGATGTTTTGATTGGTCTTCACTTTTCGGTTCCAACGCCACTTTGCACTCTTGGTCGTGTATGGCAGTCGGAGTTTCGATGATCGTGATAGCTGTGAATTCATCTAAAAAACATGTAAAGTAGTTATGAAGTACTATTGTTTGATGATATAAAAGATTTCTAGGACCAGAAAAAAAAACTTACATCTATAGCTAGATCATCTTGAGGTCTTTGAATACGTTGATGAATGGGGTGAAACCAGAGTTTGTAAAAAAGAAAAATCATCGCAAATATTTCTATAAGTGAAAAACTAAAGAGAACGGTATGAAAGAAAAGTGCTCCTCGACGAATAATAGGTGATTGATTGTTTTGAACAAAATAGATTTCTTCTTCAAAATGAATATTAATAGTCTGTTGTTTAGAAGAATATCGCAAGTATTCTCCCTTTTCTGCAAAATATAATTCATCCGAGAGAATATCGGTATATGTAATAAATGGAGCCCAAATTCCTCCATATGATGTTCTATCATTTCGGTTTAGTGGTTTTGTTATATTAATAACTTTGATAAGACGTACGACGAAATCAGTCGAGCGTGCAATAGTTTGATTATTTGCATAGAAAAGAGTACATACACCAAGTTCGTGCAATTCATGTACTGCGTAATCTTCAGTTTCGTTATAGGATTTTCCATGTAGACAAAGACGAAGTGCTCCGATAAAGTACGGCCCATTGATACCAACTCGAACAAAGGACTTATGAGTAGGCAGACCAAAACTAAACGAACCACTAATATTGTTTAGTGACAGTGTACAATTTGTTTCGACTCTTGATAAAGGAGTACCTGTACGTCTGTTACGTTCAACAATGATATCATTACACTGAGCTCGTGTATTTACCAGATGTATAGTCATAGTAAACGGTTGTTTGTTGAGCATATCGAATATTTTCCAATAAGTACCATCAGGTTCAGGTAAGGGTAGTTGAAGTGCATTGTCAAATTTCGAATTTCGTTGATTGTTATCACATGCTTTGTCGACTGCCTCTGCTTTCTCGATAGGATATGAAGAGAAGTAAAAAATAGCAAATATAGAACAATATATGATAATAGTAAAAATGACGATTGATACGAGACCACCAATCCATCGTTCTCCTTCTCCAATAAGATCCGTATGTTTGAAAACGGTTTTCGCTCGTTGACGGTAGATATCGATCAGAGTTGGACGTCGTCGTTTAGTAAGAAACATAATAACCCACACCATTAGACATAGTATTGTAGCCATTAGAGTCCAGAAAAGAGGTGTAAAAATCAAACAATTCCATTTCATATTAGTAGAAAAAAATTTTAATAATAATAAATCATCATAATCATCGATAATAGGTGTATCCGGATAACTAAATGTTTGATTATACGAATTAAAGTCAGTTAAATTGACTTCATCACTAGCGCCCAATGGACAAAAAGCAGTTGAATTACAAGGTCGGCATTGAATTGACGGATAATCTCCAGGATTTTTTGTACGTGGTGGACAAATCATGCACGGACCAGGACCAGATGTATTCTTAAAAGATCCACTTACACATGGTCTAGGTTGCATGACATAAAGATTTGAGGAGTTAATTAATACGAGCTTCATAGAACAGAAGCCGGCATCAGCAGATGGAATATACACGATATCACCATTTTTTACCTGGATTAATAAATTGTTCGAGCGTGTTCGAATACGACGAAAAGAAAATTTGCGCCGCGAATTTGAGCGTTGAATACCACTCAAGGTCTGTTGATTATTCGGGATAACAAAACTAGGTACAATTGAATCATGAGTTCGATTAAGAAATATGTTTTTATATACTTGAATTTCCGATTTCATCGAACTGTTATTCGTTGATTTAAGCATGAGAACAGCGAGTGTTTCATCATCATTGAGCCAGCTAATTGAATGACCAAAACCGTTCCAATTTTCGGATTCACTAATCTCATGAAATTTTGAAACAAATCGAAATGATTCATTACCACTCATATATCCAATTGTCACTTTATTTAGCTGACCGTCACCAATAGCTATTGTCGTTCCCGAAGGATTAATTGAAAGTGACATTTTATAATCTTGAGTGTAGCTAGTTCTTTCAGTTCCTTGAATATCGTTCTCATCAATAGCACTTACATTAATTATACGCAGTGGTTGAAGTCCAATTATATAAAGACATTGCTTACTTTGAGAATAATTTTCAATTGAATGAAATCCTACAACAGCAGCCCAATCATTTTTTAGATCAAATGCATAAGGAGTACACGATCCATAATTGTTACCGAAAACGATAGAATTAGTTTTGTTAATTTGATTGACTTGATCGGTAAACAAATCATAAGAAAGTATAAATGCATCGGCAAAGACATAGGCAAATTTTTCTTGTGGATCAACTTTTAGAAACATATGTTCCTGATGACCTTCGTTCCATACTGTCGTATGACGAAAAACAGGGTGTAGTTTTGGATTATTATAACATACCGTTAGATTCACAGTAATTCGAGTTACTACAATAGATTTAGATGTCTTATTTTCGGCAAGTTGAACGAAAGAGATAATATTATTTTGCTCCATTGTCAAGACTGAGAGACCGTAGATATTAAGTTCGTTATGTGGATTGTTAACAATACATGACGAATTTTGAACTACATTCGATATCGAATAAAAAATATAAGTTTTTCGAAGATTCGAAACGCCGATGATAAAGTTATCGCTAAGTGCTACTTTAAGATCATGATTCTCTTCCTTCGATTCATACTTCATCGCTAATGTTTCCCATTTGAATGTCAATAGTAGTAATAGTACCAGCGATATAACTTTCATATTCATCATTAGATATATCATCGCAGATGTTTCAACCTAAAATCAAAGTAAATAAAAAAGAATCGGTACTACACACATTATGTTAAAATCATATATTCACCATGCTGATATAACAGTTAGAGAAAAAAAATCAGAAGAGAGAACATATGACAACTACTCAAGATAAATGTTGATGAAAGAAAACAGAAAATGACTACTCAGTTGTTTCTTATACCGTTCTTTTCCTCTATATATATCAGTTACAAAATAAGCAAGAAAATTATTCTTCTACAAAACTTTGTTGTCGTTTTTATATTCATGTAAAAACACCGTAAAACATCTGATCTCAATCAAGATCATTGATTTTTTTGTATTAATGAGTGCATATGGAGCTATAATGAATCTAGAAGTAAGATAAGGGCATCACAGCTTGCTCTAATGTTTACTTCCATTTTGTCGATGCAGGGATTCCGAGATAAGAATCGAGTAGTTCGGTCGATAATTAGAAAACGGAGAAAAATATGTTTTTTCTTCATTGTGATTAAGAATCGATTGTAATATCTTATTTTGAGTGATTTAATCGATTTTTTTTAGCCGCCGTGGTTACGTTGTTCGACACGTATCTATCTTTTTCAGTTACTCACATCACAGCCTTACATGAATCAAATGGAGCATCATCAACACAATTTTATTCTTCATGAAATATTACACTTGATCCATTTAATTATCGAATTCAATTTTTTCAAATTGAACAATTAAATGCAACAACTATTGTTGGTCAAACGGGTATTTTAGGAAATAATTTGACTCTTCTTGATAACCTCTAAAAACCGCAAAATTGATCTTTTTACTCCGAAAAATTTTGCTGCACCACCCCTGAATCTGATACAGGTTTTAGTTTAAAAATAACAATATGTAACAGATGTATCGTATATGTTCAAGAAATATTTAGAGCATCAGATTGAAGTAACAATTCATTCATAATTATATTTAAATTAATATTCATTATATAGCAGAGATGGACATAGTACACGTTTTCTTCGAATCGAACCGTGCCCATCTGTGTAACACCTTGTACAACTTTACGTCGTGTTTAAAATGGAATATTATATTATATATTAATTAAACTTGATTTTTTTTGAACATTGCCATCTCGAATTCCATAAGTTAATAATTTACCCATTCGAAATATCGATGATTTTTATATTAATAGTAAAATTACAATAATTTAGCAATGGTTGGATTTTATATAAAGGCAATATTTTATTACAAAGTTGCCTGTTAATTATCACTTGCAAATAGAAAATATAAGTAAATGATGATGTCATATTCATCTTTTATCGTCAAGTGTACTCACATCATTCTTCACGTAATGTATTCAATTAACTGATCGAGAAATTTTAATTGTATCCAAATGTGACAGAGGCATTTCCAACAAAATCACATGAAGACATGACAAAAAATGATAGAACTATCATCAGTATTCAAAAATTATTTTGTGGATTTAAACTAATATATGCTGAAAGACGAATGTATGAAGCTGTGTAGAGGAAGATAATAAACAACATTATTTATATAGCATTTTGTACTTTTTACATACAATAAAAGTGTTATTGAAAGGGAGTATTACGTACTGATCCTAGTTCTCGATCAAACATCTGTTTTTTTCCACTTACAAGACAATTGATAATAACTATCTTCAACATCGACACTAAGTTCAAATATTCGGATTTAGCTAGTAGAATCGATCGAAAAAATTAAGACGTAAACTAACTCTTTGAATTATTCAAATATAGAAATGTAAGCAGAGTTTTTCTAAGTAACTGACATTTATAATATTTGTTTTACCAAGATTTTTTTGTTTAATTTTCTGATCCTCTACTTTTACATCATTATTTCTTCTCATTTTTGTTTCTAGATGATAATCAATACACTTGCATTCATATAATCAATGACAAATACTACCTATGTCTTCTCAAAAATTTTTATTAGAAAAACTTATTTTTGTGTTCGAATGAAATCGTTCCAAGAATTCGATATATATATCTTTGATATGAACAAATTATCAATGAGATAAATAAGTTTAAATAATATTTCTCTTAATAGAGCATGTAACAGATACATTTTTACAAATTATTTCCATAATTCTCTTGATAACACCAATTAATCTTCTTTACTATAACAATCGATAAATATTTACTTATTGAAACATACAAAAAAATATAGAATATATTAAGTCAATATTATCGAGACATTTTTGTTATTTGAAGTTAGGGAATACCTATTGATGTTAATGAAGTCTTAATCTAATTATTTGCATTAAGATCTGCAAGAAAAAAAATTATCCTTACTGTTAATGCAACTGAAACATGATGTATGTATTTCAAAGTATTATTTTATTCAAATATATCTTTGAATAAAACTCGTTTTCATCTATTGAAAAGAAATAAATAATTGTATAAGAATTTATCATTTGAATATTATTTTGAAAAGTAGAACCGATATCTGTATACATGTTAAAGATAAATAGATTTCTAAATATCTTTAAAATAGAAGATGTAAGAGTCATTGTGAACAATGATTATATATTGGAATTAATCGTCTATATAAGCTCATGTCATCATTCAATATCATCACTGAGATAGACTAAGATATAATTCAAAATTGATAAGATATGAGTAGAATTTCACATATATCTTTTTACTTATATGTGAAAGTATTGATTTTGTTCCTCAATTACTTTCATACATATGTAAATGTACATATAGGTATTCCATTCATTTAACAGGGATGAGTTTGTCAATGGTTTGAACTATTCTTTAATATTGAAATAGAAAGAGTAATTCATTCTATTGATAAAATAAACTTTTCCTCTCGTTCTGTTCTTCTATGGTTCTGCTCAGTATCTTTCTTTTTTATCTGAAACAATGAAACTCTACTTGTTCAGACATAACAATGTAATCGTAAAGACCTTTTCTACAATACATATCTTTTCAATATGTATTGTGTACCTTACCGATCAGTGCTAATGTTCATATTGTGTTCTCAGCAAGAAGAGAGTTTCAATAGACATATTCTCTTTATCATCAGTTTTATTTTACTTTCAAAAAAAAAACTACAGAAAGAAATTATAAGTTCTTTTTCATGCGTTCGAGGTTTGTTGTCCATTTTTGAAGTCTAGGATCATTTGTTGATAATGATTGCTGTCCAATTTGTACAGCACGTTCATAAATTGAATGAGCTTTTGAATAATTGTTCATTTTCTCATGTACCCTACCGATGTTGTTATAGGAAGCACCCAAATCAGGATGATTAGAAGGAAGTGATTGTTGTTGAATTGCAAGGCCTTTTTCATAATAAGAAAGGGCTTTTGGATAATCACCCATGCTGTAATACACACTAGCGATTCTATTATATGAATCTCCTAAATCAGGATGATTCAAAGGAAATACTTTTTGCAAGATAATAAGTGATTTTTCATAGTATGTAAGTGCTTCTTGATAGTCTCCTTGATTATATTTGACCGAACCTAGTTGTTGATAAATAGGGGCCTTGTCATTTTCATCCGTTGTTTGATGAAGTACAACTTCATAAATTTCTTGAGCCTTGTTAAACTGACTCATTTTAATTAGCAATAATCCTAATCTAAACCATCCTTCTTCATCCGGAAATGTTTCTTGTTGTATACGATCAGTAAGAGTACGAAGGTCTTGATCGTTATTATTGGTCAATATTAAATTCACCTTATAAAGATTGTTTCCATCCATTGGTTTAATATCTCCAATACGAAAAATGGTATGCATAGAGAAGAGAACTTCATCTTTTGTATGAAAATAACTAACATCTGTAACATCAGCAAATGGAGCTGTTGAATCAGTAGGATTAATTGACATAACAAATAGTATTCCAGCAAGATCAGGATCTGTAGCAGCTTGTTGGGCAAAATCAAGAGAAACACCACGATTTTTACTAGTTGATAAAAAATTATTAAATGAAAGAAGTCCACCTTTAGTTTCTGTCATTTCGATGAAATCTTCTTTCGAAAGACCATGCCCACGATAAACTGTAAATGCTTTACGTGATCGATGACCGTCAAATTGTTTCGAGTGCAGTCGTTGAATATCACAATGTAAATCATTAATAAAGAAACCCATTCGAACAATAATATCAACATCCATGATTCTTAATGCTCGATTGACCATACGATATAGAAATGCATCCCATGTATACCACCAAATGGGTGTCCTGTTTTTGTATGTTGTTTGTAGTTGATTAACATTTTTTAATTCATTTTCATGATCATCATATACATCACGACAATAAGTAATAAATTCTTTGAAATGTTTATCTTCGAAATTGATGGTTAATATGGTTTCTTTCAAGATCTGAGTATACATAAATGATGGATCTAATTGATCCAACTTTTTGTTTGATGCCACAAAGCTGATTGATGTGGTATTTTGTTCACATTCGTGAGTAGCTTGTTTGAGAGCTTCACAGATTGATGTGGTATTTTGTTCACATTCGTGAGTAGCTTGTTTGAGAGCTTCACAGATTGATGTTATATCTGTGAAGACTCCCTTTATTTTAGGCCAATCTTTGGCCCATTGTTTGTGCCATTCTTGATTGCTACAAAAAATGAGAATGGTATCTACCTGGGACATGTCATGCACCTGAGGCATGATATGTTTCCCAAATGACCCGGATACAATTATATATACTTTGCTGTTGTTAATGGTTTGAATAAATTCAACACATTCTTCGCTATCTGTAAAGGTGTATACGTTGTTAACAACACGTTTTAATTGCTTGATTGTATTACTACAATCAGCATTATCATCATCATCAATATTGTTGTCCAGCCAAATGAGGAAGCCATTTTGCATTCTTTGCGTGTTCATAGCTCGATTTGTAGTTGCACTGGTAGAGAAATTAGATACTGGCTCAACATGTTTTGCACTACTGAATGGGGTAGTAGTTGTTGACTTCCTATTTCCCATTACTTTTAGTGCGAGTGTTTCGGATTTGACTTGCTTCGCTAAAATTTGTGAATGAGAGAATTATGAAAGTGGCTCATCTTACAGTGTCTCTACTTCTTATCTAGACATTTTTCTATTGTTTTCAATTGGACGACAATGCTTTTTTCTTTAACAATTGTGGATGTTGTTATGAAAAGCAAAGAAGATCAACATAAATATTCATTGGTAATAAGCAGAGAACGAAAAAGAAATGGATAAGTATTTGTATAATTGTCAGTAGGGATCGGACAGTTCAGTTCTTTGGAACTAAACTGAACTGTCTGATCCCTAACTGTCAGTCATTAAAATAATATGTGAGAAAAATTTTTACGACGTATCTGATGAAGATAAAATAGATCTCCAAGAAATTTTTTTCATTCTGCTTTCATTTTTGATGCTGTTAAAGATTTAAAAGTTGGAAATTATTTTATTGTCGCATATATTATAGTTCGTAAATATTGACAAGATACTACTATTCAAACACAAAATACTTATATGCCTTTATTTCTAAGGTCCAATATATGAAACATGAAAAAAACTTTTTAAATTAGTTGTTCCTTCTATTTCTTTTAAATTTTGTTTTTTTTACTTAACAACAACGTATGAAATGATACGTAATACTGTCTGAAAACATTAAAAAGAGATCATTGCAAAAAAAGTAGATTTTAAACAAATGAATAGTAACTGAACCAGGATTCGGTCTAGAGGGAGCTAAGCTGCAGCAATATGCCCCAAGGCAGTCAACAACAGGAGGATATCTACGAAAATCGGAAAAGTGTGGTGCAAACTAACAGCGCTCCTATTTAATAGATATTAATGAGACTCAGAAATGCAGCATCTCTCGGTTGAACAATTGAGTTTAAATCCATTGGGAAGTTTTCTCAAAAACTTCCTTAGCTAACAATCAAAAAAGCACACTTTTACGTCGTACCCAAGCAGACAAAAAATTTGAAAAACGCGTTTAAACGCTCAATCGGGAACCGCGATTGTGGCCCATTCACGCTTAATAATAAAACGCCATAAACGGCGTTTTGAACGTAAAATCACCACTTTCTCAACGTTAAAACGGTGAAAATTTTCTTTTTTCAACGTTAAAACGCGTGTTTATTCTAGAATTTAAAGGCCATGCGTTTTAACGGTAAAAAAAGAAAATTTTCACCGTTTTAACGCTGAGAAAGTGGTGATTTTACGTCCAAAACGCCGTTTATGGCGTTTTATTATTAAGCGTGAATGGGCCACAATCGCGGTTCCCGATTAAGCGTTTAAACGCGTTTTTTAAATTTTTTGTCTGCTTGGGTAATGCTTCGAAAAAAATTTCAAAAATAAAAAATTTCACCAACATGTATTGCCGCATACGGGTAAATTCTGCACCTTTGGGAAGAAGTATTGTAATTTTTCTTCCAGTTCTCTTTTCATAAAAATATTATTGCTGTCGATCAACTCGTGCGTAAAAATCAAACTCTGAGATAAGTTCATTAATTTATATAGAGCACAGAGCATTCATTGTGGCGAAAGCATTAGTGTAGTGTGGTGTAGATGCTTAAAAAGTCCTTAAGGATTTGACAAATCTCTCTCGCAGAAACGTTTTCACAGTCAGAGTTGAAAAGTTTACCGGTCATCGAAGTCGATTATACTCATGTTAACTATTAACTAATGCAATGTTTATTGATTTTCCGTTAAAAAAAAGCAGAGAGGATGTTACATATTTACAATCCAACCAGACTTATGCCTCCGCTGAGAGTGGTGGCGATGTTAATTGGTTTTTGAAGTTTTAAACATCGCATAAGTCAAAGAATCGTTCTATATTTGTGATAATATTCTCAAAATAATTAAAAGTCTATTTACTATCGAGATAAAGGTTATCAAGGTCGCACGGTTATCTGTGAAAATCGACTGAATAGTTCAAAACTTTGTTGTCAAAAGAACTCTAGATATTTTCAAGCATCTCGACTTGCTCCTGAAAATAATCAGGATTTTTTTATATCATCAGTCACTGTCGCATAGAGAAAATAGTCATATTATATAACTTTTTCACAAAATCGAAGAAAGATATAGTCTAAATCTTCCATAATTAAGGAAACAAATATTCCACAAACTACCGTAACTTGAAGAAAACTAAGATTTGTTAGTTTTCATAGGGTGTGGGATACATGAGGGTGTTGGATGTGAGTGTGAGTGTGGGCAAATAAAACATGAATTCTCACTCACCCGCATCCTCAAACTAAAGATTAACTGAAGATTTTCGTTTTTAGTGAAGCAAAAATAAGAGCCACTTACTTGATGCTTCTTGATTTGATGGTTTTGGTGTGACACTGAGATTTTTTATAGGTGATGCCACTGATTCATCATTATGATCAAGTTCAATTAAATGCACAAGATATGATTGATTAGATTGTTTTAATGGTGGACTTTTAACACGGAATTGTGTTCCAATTTTTAGAATAATTTCATCTTCATCTTCAAGTGCTGTATAACCAGACACTTTTTTTCCATTAATTGTTTCAATTAAAAAAAGTGTTGAAGATTTATTATTTTCAAGAAATTTTTCAATAACATTAACTGAAGATGAACAAGAACTAACCGGCCACCACGTTAAAACTTGGTTTTTAGTATAATTCTTTCCAATATCAAGAGGAATACCTCTCCAGACACTTTCTTTAACAGTTGGTAATTTATCTAATGCCGTATCGAATAATTTTAAATAAGAAAACCATATTTTAATATCCTGTCTATTTTCATTTCTTAATGCTTTATTAAGAAGTCGATATAAACTTGTTTCATCCCATTCCATTGTATAAATATAAACAGCAGCTGATTCATCACGTGTTAATCCGTGTTCTGATGGAAAATGACAATATTTTTTAGCTTGTTTTATATAAATTTTTAATTCATTAATTTGTGATTCAATAGATTCTAAAGATTTTTCAATTGAAACAAGTTGTTGACTATGATAACCATGAACTGCTGGAAGTCTTTTAAATGTTACATCAATATCACTAAAGCGATTCGTTATCGACATTGTTTTGATATTATTAAATCTCAACGAATATCCACTTGATTATTATTATTTGAAAGAATTAATTAAATTATTTCAAATTCACCTTTTTCTCTCTATAAGACAAAAACAAAATTCAATATTAGTTGATTTTAATAATATATCTATGATGTAAGAAAGGAGGTGAATGCTATTGTCATTATGAACCGAAGATAAATCTAATATCCCCACCCATTCACCGACATCCTTCTAATGATATGACCGTGATTTTCCTAATCACATATAAATACATTAATAGTGAAAGAAGAACACATTGAATTGTTTTAATCATACATGACATGATTGTTTTAACGAAAAATTACAAAAGAATTTGGTAATAGATTATAAAATGAGTATCACTGATGTGAAATCATTTATTCTGATAAATAAATTATCAACATTTGAAATACTATAAAATAATATAATAGAGATGAATTTTTCCACAACTTTCGATCAATTTTGTGAATATGACTATGATCTTAACCATGGATACACGTGATTGTAGTCTTTTCTGCGGCTACAGTATAAAAAAAAGCTTTTTTACGAATCCAAAAAATGTTTCTTTCGCGGTTACAAACTTGAAACTTTCTTATGTTTCGTAAAAAAATGTCATGAAATTATTTTTGATCAGCTACGATAAATGTTTTGTCAAAAGTATTTCGTAGAAAGCCTTTCCGAAAGACTCGATATAAAGTTCGATAGAGAAGATTTTCCATTAAGCTTTCGCTGACGAAGATCCATATTTAAATAGTCCCGAAAATAGTATTTTATGGTCTAACTAATTTCTTTTGTTATTCAATACTATTGTTTGTTTCAATGAATATTGTTTCAGAACAGAAAATAAGTAGAGAATGGTTTTCGTAAACGGCAATGAAATGTTATTAACGAGAAAACCATATAAGATGACGCGTTGCAATTTTCTGTGTTTATGTATCATTTGGTAGAGTAGTGGAAACTAGAAAAAAGCTTATAAAGATTTGGATCTATTCTTCTTCTTGGAAAATTATAGTCATTTGTTTTTAATTTTTTCAGCCGAAATCACTAAAATTTATAAGTCAATCTGAGAAAGTCCTTAGCACTTAAATTTTTTAGTTCTACATAGCGCATCTTGAAGGTATGGATGTTTTAGTCTTCTTTTACCTACAGTTATATTCACACCCTACATCTTCTATCCAGTCTCTGATCTGACTAATCACAGTGAGCATCTGAGATATTGGTATTATGACATCTCTGGATGTTTCATAAAAAGTTATAAATACTATCTCCTTTCAATCAAACGTAATAGTCTTGAAGGATATTTCTATTTGTGTCGATCATGAACAAGAATTAAGTATAAGAAAACAAGTAGGAAATAAGATACACGCCACAATTAAAATTAACTATTCAATCAGTTCTAATGCTGAACGCAAACCAAACTCATTAGACGAAACTTGCCAAACTCAAATGGATGAGGTTTGGATTATGTTCGCCTTCAAACAAACAAAAGCAGTAGAAGATACTGCGGAAATAAACATTTATAATAATCCACTACAAATTCAATACACATGAGCATTCTTTTTAATCAAATGGAAAACTTACTTGCTGTTTTCAGTACTGATATATTTGACTCAGATTATTTGAAGTATTTTATGTAACTAAAATATAATGCTTGATTTTATAATATTCCTTGTCTAGAATAAAATAATAACTATTGAAATATTTTTATAAAACATCCAATGCATTGAAGTCTAGCATATATGAGTGTCAATATATACTTAGTTTCTTATCTAAAGGTCTATGTTGGAAACTGTTATCAATTTAAAAAGAAAAAAAACTTATTCTGTCCTGCTATCTTTTATCTTGGTTAAAACATATTACCACAGAATAGTAGGCAACTCTTAGGTTTGTTTTATAATTTCAAAACGTTTTGTAAATTGTTATTTACCTCATAAATTAAATCATAAATGAAAAATTTATTTCACTATATTAAAAAATTAATTTGAGCATAAAAGGTTTGTTTATGTGATTAAGTTAAAGAACTTTTGTTTCATACAGTAAATCAGAAATTAAAATCGAGAAAGTATTACAGTTTCAACCTGAAACCATTATAATAATATAGAATATGACTGAAAAGAAGTGCATTTTACTAACGACACAAAATCACCAAGGAGTTCTTATGAGAAAACAACGACTATATGTACCAGATATCCCAAAAAGTCTTTCTTACAAGTTTTTTTGCGTATCTTCATTATCTGGTTTAACTTTCTCGACAACTTTTTGAATAATATCTGAAAATAACTAGTTTTCATTTCTAACATCTCAAGGGTGGGTGTGAGATCACACACGATATCCTCACATCCACATCCATCTAGAGAAAATTGAGCTCTAATAAAAAAAGACTTTATATAAGATCTATCTATCATATTATAAATTACCTTCCTATGAAATCATCTGCACCAGGATCTTCATCGAATACTTCATTCCATTTTAGATCAGTAGTATTATTAATTGTTTTTATTTTATACTCCGCACAACCTTGTGTTATAAATACATTTAAAAACAAAATAAAATCAATATTTTCATATATCTTTAACTTGTGCAAATGGATCACTTTTTTCTTTTCCAAGAAGGTTTATATCTGCTTTGATAAGGTTACGTGTTTTAATTATAAATACTCGAACAACACCCTGAGGGTTAGACCATCTTAAATATCCAACTGATATATAACTAACAAGTGGAAAAACTTATCTATTAGGTAAAATTATTAATGATGCTACAATATTATTAATTTGTAATTATAAAAAATATTATTTTGTATATTTACAGGTTTTTTAAGAAAAAAATATGTTAGAGCACCAAATAATGGAATTGCATTTACTAAAGGACTTCAAATAATTCCAACCTTACAAACAGATTGCATATCTTTTATTTCACAAACAATTCCTTTTACTTGTGCTTTAATATGTGCGTCACCAGCATAACTAAAATAGAATTTCTTGTTGAACAACTTGAATATAAAACTTCTATATCCTGTATAAACTTTTTCACCTCTAATTCTAGGCGGCTACCATAGAATATTCAAGATAAAAACTGTCTTTAGAAGAAAAAAACAACATTCATACTGTTTCTCCAAGGTCAAGTTTTTCAAATGCAAAATCCGATAAAGCTGACGATGCTCCTCGAATTGATGGACTCAATATATTTATTTGCATATGGCCAAGCTCGTTCAAGCTATCGTATGTTGAAAGAACACTGATGATTCATTATCTGCCATCAGCTGTAAAATTCAAACGACAAAATCACATATCAATATATATGATGTACTGATGTATAAATTCGAAACAAACAAAACTATAGTTAACTATTAATTTCACTAATGATGCATTTATTTCAACGATTAATTTCTTATTTCTTTTACATTTTTTTTATATCAATAATTAATTATCCGAAACGAAATATTATAATTTTCTACATATTACTTATATTTCATCTACATGAATATTTGTAAACATGTGCATAAAAACATATATCTGTATTAATTGTGCTTCTACAATATATTTGACTATAACATTTATTAATTATTAGTACAATATAAGATTTACTACAAACATATAGTTCACAACAAACAGGAATGAAAACATGACTAAATCATATAAATAACCGGTTAAATAGACAATGTATTTTTTTTGTTCTCTTAAATGAAAAGGATAACAGCAAGAAATATTTTTTTTAAAGCTACTGCATACGAGATGTATGTATATATATGATCACGTGCATATCATATTCTAATTAAACAGCATTAAAAATCGCATAAATAATGTTAAGAATAAATAAGGAAAAAAGAAAGATTAAGCCCAGATTTTGCAAAAAATCAATTTTTCGCTGTTTGTATACATTCTGATCATTGATTGTTATCATATACATTAGATAAAAGGCTACAAGAATAAAAATAGACAAGTGTTAAAATTTGTTTTTATATCTTGCCTAAACATATATATATCAATAGAAAAAAAGAAAAAGGAGAAATTATATTTTTTTAGTTAACATACATTAAAAGAAAGAAACATTCTAAAATTCTATGTAAGACTGTTCACGAATACAGATATTTTTTTTCTCTCTCTCTCAAAAAAACAAAGAATGTTAACGCAAAGATAGGGAATAGAAGAAAAAAAAAGATAAACGAGACAATGTGATTAAACTAACTGCTGCACGCAGCAATGAAAATATTGAATATGGCAAGGATAAATAGAAGACAAATGACGCAATTGTCTATATAATCAAGTTTATGTTGTTTGTACTGATCGTTCGAGTCAATTCGCATAACATACATCAGAATTACACCTAGAATATAAGGAAAAACAAATAAATCCAAAACTCAAACATACACTACTTAAGAAAATAAAAATACAAAACTATTTTAAGATTCAATTTACACATTTTCATGAAGAAAAACGAATACAAAACTCATTAAAATTGAAACATTATAATTAGAAAAATCATATCGAATAAAAATAAAAGAATTAATAATGCGGCTGGAGTTAAAAGAAGAATTCGTTCATAGCGTGTTAAATTTTCCAATGCTGATGATGATAATATCACTTGTTCAAGCCGTGTAAACAGAAATAAATATAATTGAATAATACCTAGAAACCGCGAAGGCAAGATAATAACGTCGACTACATTTACAATGAAACGAGGATGGAAAATATACGCAATGGATAGACATAGGACATATTGGAAATCGAGAATATGAAAGAAAGTACGGTGGAGAAAAAACTTTTATTTTTCCTAATTTAAGAAAACTTACCGATGCTAGCACACATAAGAATAGAGACAATGCCAAGTGTAACTTGAGTACCATAAAATGAATTTGCACTGCCTGAGCTTGGTTTGAGAACATGTTTCAATTGTACACTGTTACTCATGATAATAATCTGACAAAATTGAAAAAAACAAATAATTTTTATTTATCACCTTAGATTAATTAGTTTACTAATGATAACAAGAAAAACATTCATAACTTTGCAATTTTCTTATCTATAAATCCATAAAAATTCGTTTACAGATATTTGTGGTATTTATATCAAAACCACGAAATTCTGCGGTTTTAATGGAATTAATTCCCATCGAATATTTTATCTAATATATGCTAATATGATAATTATATGAATTATTTTTAATACGAAATTCGTGACAAACATGCAATATATTGATAAAATATTATTTTCATTTTGGCAAATATTGATTCAGAAAGTTATACAGTTTTATATCCTTCTAGGTTTTTTTTTGTTGCTTACCAGAAGGCACATGATAGTCATGGCTGTTTTTTTCAACGAATAAAATCGAGGATCTAATAAGACAACAGGTGCTTGCTACGAAATAAACATAAATATGAATAATTAGAAAATATAAAAACTCGTATTTATCCTTACACTTTTGTCTTGAGGACGTAATGCCGTTGGTATAAATCGTTTAACATCGAATCGATGTTTCTCAGATTCGGATTCACCACGTTCTCGATCAATCATTGGTGCCTTTAAAATAAAATGAAATGCAATTCATAATGTGAAGCATAAGTATATGTATAATAATGTGAGAACACAACGATATAATGTTATAAATACATAGAAAAAAAATAGAATGAGAGAAAGACTCACCTGTGCCAATTCGATGCCGGGTTGGTCGTCTATCGACATTTTTTCTCTTTTTATCGTTATATAGTCGAGGTGTAACGAAGAACAAAACCGTCGCAATGACTTTTATCTATATAGTCGATCAATTTATCAATTAAAAACATTAAAATCATCTGTTTTTCTCGAGCTGTAACTATTCTCTTCTCTCTTTTTTACCCCTAACTACGTAAGCAAATAATCATAATACACGATAATAAAAAACAAAAATACCACAAGCAATAAATTGCATTGTGCTATTATTGTCTCTATTAAGAAAGTCTTCAATGACTTTCTTCTTCTTACTAGCTCGATTATTCTTTGTGATCGATCACCAAATATCCATATCAGTATGTTACTGATAGAGGAAGAGTATAAAAGGAAGCAGTATCATCGTGGTAAAGAATAATGTGAGGGAAAAATACGTGCAAATGTGCGCCATTTGTAAAGGACAATCGACAGGACAAAAAAAGAAGAAAAAAAAAATATACATGTTATATATTGATGATTCTGTTTTTTTTTCATCTATGTACGTGAAATAGAATAAGCTACATTAAGATAGTAACGAGAAAATAAAATATCTTTGAAATATATAGGAGCCATACATGCAAACATGTGCATTGAATGCATGTTGTTGCGCTTCGTCGAAATACCCTTACCCTATCTACCTATTAATACGCTCTTTTTTCTCTCTGTTTTTTTCTTTTTGTTTTTATTATTATTATTTCTCTTTCTTTTCTCATACACTAAAATCAAGTCACGAAAAGAATACCTAGACACCACCATTTCTGTCTTTATGTATACATTATCCTAAGCTTCTTTCTTTTTTTTAATATTGACATTATTTTTGCTACTTTCATAGTGCACGAAAGTAAAAATAATAGACGAAATATGTTAGATTATTTGCATAAGTCCGCAATTGCTTCTTATAATTTATAAGCTTTCTTAGTTAAGATTTTGAAAATAGAAAGTAAAATAACAATGGAAAGTAGTTGTAAATAGAATGTAACTATATTTAACATTTATTTTTCTTTTACTATAACAAACACATCAACGAAATGCAAATTTACGATAAGATTTCTATTGAAAAGACAAATGATTGAATACACAAGATAATACATCTTCTTTTTTTTTGTTTTTCGATAACAGCTGACATAACTTTGTATGCTGGCATTGATGCATACCAACATGATTAAGATGTACCATTCTTCTCTTTATTACTATCAAGTTAATGTCGAAAACAACGGTTTTTTCTTTCTTTGTATTCTTAAGTATTATAAAACACAAAAGAGAAAATCGTAATAAAAAACGCGTTTACGATTACGATAATAAAATAAAAATAAAACGATGCAAAAAAACAAAGATTACTTACGACATATTTGCTTTGTCGATCAATAATTTCATTTTCAGTTGTTGGATGTTTAGGCATGGATGGCATACTTATTGGAGAGCCTGTTGTATCCATAGTTGTTGTAGTTGGATATTGTTCGTTTTGATCCATATATAATGAAGCGTTTACTCTTGGACTTGTTGTATCGCGCCGATCTGCAAAGAATGAATAATTATCAGGATATAATGTATCGGGATAATAAATTTTTGTTAGAAGTTGCGAACGAGTAGCACGTTGATTTGTTGGTAGTAATGATGATATTATTTGATTTTCATCCTCCTCAATGACTGTTATATGATTGCTCATATTGTCAAATGAAGAGTATTTGTCAAATTAAAGAAATGAAATTTTTGCACGTGACGATATTTTGTAGAAGAAGAAAAAAACGAAAAAAAACAGAAAATATTTCGCATGTGAGAACAGTCAACACAAACACATAAGTGGTAGTTGTTTCGTCTTTTTGTTTCTTGCCTTTTGTTTCTTTACTCAATGGATGTCGAAAAAAGATGCAGCAATATAATATATCATTTGATCATAACAATCGATAGAATTTCTCTCTATCATACATACTATATATTTATTCTCGCTTACTGATACAATTGCTGTTTTATATCAAGGCTATCGTGATCTTTCTTGATGACATCCAATAAGAAATAGGGAAAAAAAAAGTGTGTGACCCAAATAAAAAGAGAGACTGATCAGTTGATATTTGAGACTGATAAGTAAATAAAGTATGTGAATATATGTTGGTGAAATTGAATATTTCTTTGTATAAACGAACAATAACAAAAAAAGAAAACATTGTTTAAATATATTAGAAAGTGTGAAATAGCAAATTACTGATAAGAAATATAGATAATAATAGGATGATTTATTTATTAAATGTTAACTCAAAAAAAAGCTATGTTTTAATACCGAACTCACTTTTATCAAATGTTTGAAATTTGACAATGCTTACAAAATTCTTGTTAGAAGGTGGTTCAGCCATAGAAAAAGATACAGATCTTAGTCGATTAGTATCTGATCATGTAGTAAAGCGCGCATTTTCTCTTGTCAAAAGGTATCTATATAATTAAATATAACGACACAAAAAGGATTCGTAAAGTCGTCACATCTTTACATATTTCTCTCGCTCTCTCTCTCTTTATATATATACACATAGGTATGTATATGCGTGTGTCCTTTGAGAATTATCAATGTCGAGATTGACATTTACTGTATTAGATATTTTTCTCTATTTAGAAAGGAGGACTAGATTTGAATATTTTGTCATTATTACATTTAATCATTGTAATAGAGCAGCTTACCGTAGTATTTGTAATGTAATTTTTCTCGAATCGATTGATAAATATCGATTGGATAGATAATTTTAAGCTAGATAAAGAAAGATAGAGTGATAATAATGATAATTTATTAATATAGATTGATGAGTATTGCTTATAAAAATGTATGGAATACAATAAAAACTATTCTATGCTACATTGGTCTATATAATAGTATGAATGTTGTTTGTTATTTATTGTTTTTGACACCATATAACGGGCAATAATATGTCACAAGAATAAACGCAAAATGTGATCATTAATCTATATAAAGGAGGCAAACAAGATCTATATGCACTATTATCAACTAGTATTAATCTCGATATAACAGTATGGTACATCTTATAATCCAGAAATTGATTGACACCTATCGTCAAGCAATGCACCTGCTGTTTTATGTATCAATGGGTGATCTAGTATAATATATAGTATTTAGTTGTTTACTATATAGATTTCTTTTAAATCTGGAAATGAGTACAGTAAGATAAAAATTTACCTTCATCAAATGGAAACAACATGATTGATAAGATGAATGAAAATAAAATATATATATGTAATGTATGAATTCTACTGTCTTATGTACAGATCGATTGAATAAAAGAAAAGATTTAAACTTTAGTCTTACTCTAGACTGAGAATGAGAAAAAGATTAGAAGATGGATATAATTCATTCAAGCTTCTCTTTTTTTCTTTCTTGAATCGTACACAAAGAAGAAAGATAAATAGTAGTCTAATGAAGAATATGTAATCATTACTATTGTTTTGTTGAATGATTATATTATATACAAAGTGCATAAAAAAGAACAAAAATCAGTCTACATTTATTAAATATATACATAGATGTGATTAATTGTTCAACTATTGTGATATTTATGTACTTTGTACTTCTCTTTGACATTAATCGGTACAAATGATAGTAATATTCAAATTAGCGCTAGATCTCGCTTTGTTATGAACCTTTTATCAAATCTTTTAAAACGGTTGAAAAGATTTTTTTTTATAAAATAAAGATCAAAATATCTCTATTCGATTTGAAACCATAAACCCGAAAAACATATGCAAAAGTCAAATGATATCGCAAGCAATGCGATTGGCTACTATAAAAACCAATGTAAACAAAAGGAAGTAATATATTAGTTTTTTTGAGCGCGTTTGTCTGAGAGTGTTTTTTTGTTCAGAGATCATTTTTTTCTCGTCATTATTATTCAAAATAAAATATCGGATAGCGAATTTTAATGGCTTCAATTCTACGAGCAGTAACAAGTAGTTCAACACCAGGTGTCGATTCAACTAATCCAGCAAATGATATAGGCAAACGTTTAGCTAAATGGGCACTTGTTATTGGTGTACCGACAGCAGTTTGTGTAGCTGCTTATTTAGTTTATCGTCAACAACAAGATCAAGCTAAAAAATCAGCTACTAGACGTTCACCTCTACCTACACCATTGACAAGTATAACAGGAACAACAATTCCATCAACAAAAGCGGGTGGAGATGCACTTTCAACATCTGATAATCGAACAAAAGTAACAATTAGATTAGTTTATTTTTATTAAATTAATATTTTCATCATATACGTATTTAGAATCGTTTAACTCTAGCAATTGAATTAAAAAATGAAGGAAATATAAAATATCGAGAAAATAAATTCAATGAAGCTATTGTCGCTTATACTAGTAAGAATAAAATTTATATATTCAAATTGATATTATATTAATTTTTTATTGTTTAGAAGCAATTGATGCTTGTCCATCTGAATCAAAGGAAGAACTCTCACAATTTTATCAAAATCGAGCAGCAGCTTGGGAATCATTAGTATGAATTAAATTCTATTTCTATCTTTTAATACTATTTTTTTTATTGAAAATAGAAAAATTATAGTAAAGTTATTGAAGATTGTTCCCAAGCTATTGAACTTAATCCAAAATATATCAAATGTATTCAAAGACGTGCTCGTGCTGCTGAAAATATTGAGAATTTTGAATTAGCTCTCGAAGGTATATATTATTGAATTTCTTAAAAAAGAAAAAAACTAAATTTTGTCTTTTAAAGATTATTCAACAGTATGTTTTCTTGATTCATATCAACCAGCATATATTATGGCTGCTGATAAAGTTCTTACTAATCTTGCTAAACATTATATTGAAACAATGCCACCAGTAAGATAAATTCTCTTTGTTTGGTTTTATTTATGTGTCTTTTTCTTGAAGAGTACTGCTGAATTATCAAAAGATTATGTTCGTACATCATTAAATGAATTCGAAGATGATCCAATATTCAATTCAACTATTATTAATGAAATTCGTACAACTCAGCCAGATAGTCCATTAGCACGTGCATATCAAGCATATGATGAATCTCGTTTTACAGATATACCATCATTATGTACACAAGAAATTGAATTATCCATAAGTTCACCCTATAAATTACAAGCTTTATTACTTCGTGGTTCATTTTATTTACTTATGGGTAATTATAAAGAAGCATCAGCTGATTTTGATGCTGTTATTAATGATTCAAATGCTACAGAGAATGTTTGTATATATATATATTTAAATGATATTTATTTTTAAACAAAAATATTTAGATGAAAATCAATGCAGAATTAAAACGAGCTAATACAAAAATTCATCAACGTGATGTCGAAGGAGCAATGTATGAATATGATCAATGTATAAAAAATCATCCAAATGCATGTGGACCACGTGTTCATCGTGGCATGGTTTGTTTTCTTTTTTTTTTGATCAATATTCTTTCTTTATATATATGTATATATATTTAGTTAAAAACATTATTAGAAAGTTATTCTGAAGCTCATGATGACTTTAGTGAAGCATTGAATATTTCACCAATAAATCTTCGAGCTAAATATCAAAAATTAATCAATGATGCAAAAATAGGCAATAAAGAAAATAAACCTGATAAAGTTGAGCAATCATTAGGAAGTTTTGAAGAATATTATGATTCATGTAAACATGACATTTATTATGCACTTGCATTAACATCTGTAAGTAAATGAATAAATTTTAAAATAAAATAATCTTATTTGTATTTCTAGTGTTATTTGGATAATGATCGAAAAGATAAAGCACTTGAATATTTAAAAAAATTTGTTAAAGAAATTCCAAATAATCCAACATTATTAGCACTTAAAGCGTATGTTAATTTGTTTATTGTTGTTAATACTCTATTTAATTTAAAATGTAATTTAGTAATTGTTTAATGGCATCAGATCCATCAAATAATGTTGAAGCTGAAAAATTATTTACACATGCTCTTGAAATTGATCCATCGAATGAAACTGTTCTAACAATGTTTGCGATATTTAAATGCAATCGGTAAAAAATTTTCTCTTCAACTTTTCCATGTTTTTTAAATTTTAATTAAATAGAAATCAATTTGAAGAAGCAGCTAATTTATATGAACGTGCAATACAATGTAGTCGTGGTGAAGAAAAACTTATGCAATATGCGGCTCTACTTTATGCTATTCGTGCACAAGGAAGAGCTATGAAAAGACTTAGTCTCAATTTTCCAGGTGGATTTCCACAAGCCAATGGGCCGTTACCTAGTTGGATGGGTGGAATGAATTAAATATCAATTTTTATAGATCCAATGACTGTTATAGTATCTTGTTCTTTTCTAAGTGTAGTCTTTTGTTTTAACAAAAAATTGTTCTTTCTTTTTCTCTTACACTTATTTTTACATAAAATTAATGCTTTTAGGTAAGAGATTACAAGAAAGAATAATGGATGATTGTTTTATTTTCAGTAGTTGAACATAAGTCACGTAAAATATTGAGTTTATGATTAATATTGAACTTTATGTCTGACAGAATTCTAATCCTAATCTAAACGCTATTAGACTAATATAAAATATTATTAAAAAAAAGCTGAAGAGCAACAGTTCGAGGTCATTGGGTAAACAAAACAGTGCAGTCGATGAATCTTATCAACATAATTTTTAACAAATATTAAAGCAAAAAAACTCAAAACGTATGTCAATATTTTATATTATTCATGTATATTCAAAAGAAAATTTCTTTTCGATTACAGACTCATTCTTTTACATTAAAAATAGAATTGTTAGTACTTCATACATACTTCGTTTGACATTATTGAAATGTTTCCTATAGGAAAAAATTTCTTTTTTCTATAGTTTATACTTAGTGACTTGGAAATTGACTTGTTTAATATTGTCAATGTCTAATTGTCCTTTTTTCGAATGTCTCGACCGATAATATATATTAATTTCCCGTTGAGTACATCTCATCAAAATTCGAAAATCAATATAAAAATTCTATTATAAGCAATCCCAATAGGCTTTTATTAATAATCTTGTAACAGAATTGACTAATATCAACTGTTTTTATTCAAGATTCAATTAATTGTTATAAACATAAAAAGATAGTTAGATGACAATCTTTTTTTCGTTAGTAAAAGAATCATTAGTTGATAATGAACCACATTTTTTTTGTTTTTTTTTGAGTTACTAAATAAAAAGTAAAATTAGTCGTGCGAGGTTATTTTTTTTACTCCATTAGCTTTCCTTTATATAATAAACTACTGGAAAAAACGTGCTTAAAACACTTTCACCATATAGTGTACTCTTCAGATTGAACTAGCATGCTCAGACATATATATATATATATATAAGAAAGAAAAGAAATCTAAATAAGACATGTTTCTAATAATAAATTTGTTCCACTAGTTTGATTTATTAGATCGTCTTCAAATGAATTTTTTTTTCATAAACATACTATATAGATATGCATGCGATATAATCTTATCAGAAATAGATTCGTCAGATCCATAATGCAATCATAATCAAATCTTTACTATATTTTGTATATATATTCTGATAAGAAAAAAAAAAAGATTCTCTCACCTGCAGTCATATTTAGCTTTCTTGAAAATTTTTTCATGATAATAAGAAACAAGTATATATATATCTAGATTAGGTTTGTCAGATTCGGAAGAGTCAATAGTCATATATGCTTTTGTAGTAAGTTTCATTGATTTCCGTTCAAATAGAAACACGTCTACATGTCAATGTTTCTATCTATTTAATGGTCGATAAGCGGAAATGACACTATAACTGTGATGGACGGATGCACGCATCCAACTCAGTTGTTACATGCATAAAACGACATGTAAATACATGTGTATATGATGTATGCGTTAAGTCGATTGAATGAATTTATTATATCTCATGGGATGCTACAATAAGCAACAAATAATCGTAATAATCATAACAGTATTCTATTTCATTGGTTTGTCATAGGAAGAAAATGTTATCACTTATTACCGGTGTCATTTTTCTAGTAATTAGAAAAACTTGAAACATATATAATGCTACTTTAGAGATTCAATAATTGTTAATAAGTATATATTACCATATAATTGTCTGAGCGAACAATACTGAAATATGAACAGCTGCAGAACCTATTTTATGTAAATGTTTATATACAATAAAATATATAATTCGATGTGACATACAACATCATTAATTAACAAACATTTGTTGATATTGTTATGTTTTGTTAAGATTATTTATTTGATAGACTTTTCCGGATGACTAGTAGATTCACGCTAACTCGCTCTCTCTTACTTTCTTTTTTTTTCTTTTCATACACTGTTTCCGCTTTATTTTGCTTTTTTTGCTCATTCTTTCCTCCTTGGTGATTTTTCTTCTATTTTCTAATTTTGAAAAATACCCCGAGAACGTAAATTATGTTCATACGCTTTGCTCTTGCAATTCTAGTTGAAACATCAGGAATGAATCTTGCTTGCTCGTATCTTATGCTCTGCAACATGCAAAGAAATATGAGAAAAGGAGCAACAGAAGACGACGACGACGAAAGACGCAGAAGAAGAAGAGCCGGCTTGCGCTAACCTCGTCATCGCCCGCTGCGTCGTCTTTTGTGCTATTCTTTCATGTAACAGAGTCTAGTAGCCAGCTATCCTTTTCTTCCTGGTGTGACATAGTGAAGAAGAGAAGAGAGACAGAGAAAGCGAGAGATGAAAGGAGAAGAGAAGAGAAACGTA
>CAJNOI010000392.1:0-11433 GCA_905250115.1 Adineta steineri | reverse complement strand
ACAATTTTGCTGAGAGCTTCACATGCTTGGCGCCTGACATCAGAATTTGTATTGATAAGTGCCATGGTAAGTGCGTTAATCACATCATCGTCTACTCCTCTTTCAATAATTTTGTCGAGACCTTGATACACTTGGTACCTAACTTCAGGATCCTCATTCAAAACTGCACCGAGAAGTCCATTAATCACTTTATTGTTTGGCGATAGCGCAGCAATTTTGTTGAGAGCTCCACACGCCTGGCGTCTGACATCAGAATTTGTATTGGTGAGTGCTATGATGAATGCATCAATCGCATCGTCAGTTACTCCTCTTCCAATAATTTTGTCGAGACCTTGATACGCTTGGCACCTGACTTCAGGATCCTCATTCAAAACTGCACCGAGAAGTCCCTTAATCACTTTATTGTTTGGCGATTGCGCAGCAATTTTGTTAAGAGCTCCACACGCCTGGCGTCTGACATCAGAATTTGTATTGGTGAGTGCGATGATGAGTGCATTAATCACATCATCGGTTGCTACTTTGTTACCAATTATGCAGAGAGCTTCATATGCTGTCACTGCGACGTAGGTGTCAGAATCTCCAAGTGCAGTTATGAGTGCATTAATTACTTTATTTGTTGCTGCTTTTTCGCCGATGTTGATTACAATTTTACAGGCCGTCCATCGAACGTAATAATACGTATCTTCAAGGGCAGCACCGAGTCTATCGATCACTTCATTTGTGGTTGCTTTTTCGCCCAATGTGCGAATGGCTTCCCACGCTGTGCGTCTAACTTTAGTGTTCCCATTTGTAAGATCTGATAGATATAAAAGATGTAAGTTTAAGTAACTGTTTGAAATCGGTAAATCAGAAATAAACGTGGCTGTGTTCTGTTTTATATTAGGGTCTTCATTTTCATACAACGTTTTGAGAGTGTCGAGTACTACGTTTTGGTTTACTATTGATGAACTGATTTGGAGCGAGCGTTGGATATTCTTACACATATCAAGCTGGTTGTTGTATATGGAAAACTTTATCCATTTTTTTATTAAATTCATGGAATGACGCAACTGAGGAATTTCTGAATTACAACCAGCCTCTTCTAGACAGGTAATAAGAAGTTGTACATGTCTGAAACCAAGAAGATCTAACGGCTCTCCTAATAATGTCTCCCAGAATAGATTCAGGCATGTTTTACTATTGCGGTCAACCAGAAGACCGGACGCAAAAGTGAAGACCAGTTCGAACCGTTGATTGTACTTGTGAGTTTTGATAAAATCGATTGCATTTTGCTTTTGGGCTACATCATTCAAAGCTTTTGCCAGATATCGTGCTGCAAAATGTTCTTGGAAGCTGAGATGAAGAAAGTAGTGGTTTTTTTCAGCGTCAATATGAGTCCCAATTGGACGATCGTCACAAGATTTTAGAATACCGATGTAGAGTAGTTGTGGATGATCGTCCAAGCAATATCCGGTATCTACCTCTACTTTTTCGAGCAATTTTGGCCGTAAAATTATAGTATTTTCTTGCATTCCATAAAAAGCGAAGGTTTCTAAGAATGTCAATTCTTTATGGCAACGTCTATAAACGGCGTTTTTTCTCATTTGTGAAGCTCCACCATCTTGTTTTTCTGCATGTCGTCGACATAGCCATTCTATCATTTTATCGTACACGGTTGTCATTGTCAATGTTGTTGTTTTTGACCAATCAGTATCACACCAAAGACTGCACATTAATTCTAGGTTTACTGGAATATGTACAATACCCCAAATTCTTGAATTACATTTTAAGAAAGTGAGTATTTTTTGAGCTTGAAATGCTGCATTGTATATTTTGTCTTTGATTTGGGCAAAAAACTGCTTCACATAATCTTCAATATTAGCATCTGTAAAACCTATGATGTCCAAGTGTACATCGTATGACAACGCAATCGCATAAGGGCGAGAGGTCAGGATGTGATGTTGTGTTTTACGTACATGGTTGAATACATCTTTTAATTGTCCTGGAATGTTTTGTGGGAATTCATCATAACCATCTAATATCCATAAAACTTGACCATTATCAGACTGCTCGTTGAACCATTGTTTATCTTCTTCCGATAACGTACGATTCGAAAAATATTCTTTTTTTACTAGATCAACTGGTGAATAACTAGCATTGGCTGGATAGCGACTGGTTGTCAACAAACGTAGTTCGATTAAAACAACCAGTTGATAATGACACCAAATTTCACCTTGTACCCATCGATGGGTGACATATCGGCAAAATGTTGTTTTTCCTGTACCAGCTCGTCCAAGGACAAGAATTTTTTTTGTTTTATCTTTGCATTTATCAAAAATATTCTTGATTTCTATTCCAGTCTTTGTGTCGTATATTTCTTCATAAGTCCTGATGATCTCACGACTGGGTTGCGCATTGAGGAGCTTCTTCTCGTTTTCTTGTTGTTCCTTAGTTTCCACGATGGCTAAATTAATGTAGCTTTGCTGAATTGGAAAAGATTGTGACGGATTGATAATAAGCTCAATACGATTATTTCGCTGATACGCCTCCTTCAGCCCCCATTTAAACAGATGTCCTGGTTCAGGCTGTGATTCTCTGTTAAAAAAACGTAAAATAGTTAGAACAAAGAACAATTATCAACGGCGTAAGTCACATCATTATAAGGATCTTTCCAACAGCTCAAATACTCTTCGTAATAATGATTTTAAAAGATATTTAACACGTATTCAATCTAGAATAGTCTGAGTCTGTTTGAATTTTATTTAACTTTCTTGCAGAAAACTAAGGCAGTTAAATTCCTGCACGAAGCAACAAAACAATTTCTTGTCGTGGGGGAAAAGTCTCGTATTCTTCAATCAACCTCGACGCTAAAAAATTATATAGTAGTAGGTTTCAGAGAAAATTGTTCGTTCTTTTACTAAGAAATGTAGAATAGTTCTTTGTTGCTATACAATTTTGCTAACAAAAACTTCGGGATAAACGCGAGCAATCTTTTCTCGAACGCATTGCTGATTAAATGATTTGGTAGCGAAGAAATATTTTAAATTTCTCAATATATAAGCTAGAACTGTAGACATTTCTGTAAGAATGCACTATCAAATGATCTTTTAGGGCTGAAACCGATAGAAAGATGCCGAATTCTTTATAACAGCGAGAAGTTATTTTTTGTCTGGTGCAGGACACCAATTCTTATACATCCATTCTCTCTCGCTCGTACACACTACCATAAATAGTCGGGAAATTGTTAAGCAACTACTACACGAATTAAAAAAGCTCTAAAAAGGTAGAAATTTTTTGAAGGGCGAACCCATATCGGATTTTATGACCGGTGCATCGATTTGATAAATTTTACTTATCCTTCATGTGAATTAATCTTTAATCATTTTCTTACTTCAAAGCAATAACGAACAAACGACTTTCGAAGTTGAGTGGTAGACTTGTGGCACTGACGCGAGTGCCAGGCATAAGGACGATTTCTTGCTCTGATGGAAAATTTGAAAACGCAGAGATATCTTTGCCGTTAATTGTATTAATAGAAAATAAAGTACCTGTCGAGCCCAAATAACGCTCAACGACTGAGAGATCCAGCGAACATGAATTTATGCTCCACCAAGTGTGCTCTTCACCGTCAGTAAATATTGAAACGACATTGTCGCCAGAAACGCCTCGCCAAACAGTGTTCCTTATTGATGGCAATTTCTCGAGAGCAGTTATGAACAGTTTTAAGAAGGCAAACCACGGTTTTAGTTCATGCCGATTTTCAGCTCGGAGCTTATTGTTGAGATAAGGAAAGAAATCTTTGGACATTGTGTAAAGGTATATTGCTGCTGATTCATCCCATGTCAACAAAGTTGAACTTTTATTGCATTTTATTTTAGCTATCAGTACAGAATTTTCGAGATCAGAGATAAGTGGAACCAGTTCTTTCGTAGCGTCTTCTAATGTGAGAACGACTAAGCGTTGATAACCATCGATTGGACTAAGATTAGCTTTTTGGAGTTCTGAAATATCATTGTTTACAAAATGCTCGCGCACTGGGAGTGTCATTTTTTGTTGTTATATTCAGCGAAACATGTTCAGGTTACCCATTTATTCTTATAAAGAAAATAATTAAAGTATAGTATGAGCCAGTCTTCCTGCAGAATTCTCATCTTCTGCTGAATTGCTCGCAAAATAACATTGAATTCAAATGAGCGTGATTAGGTATGTTCACATCTCTCTTGAAAATCGTGTTATATTACTTTCTGCTTATGTATTTTTGTTCAAACTTTATAAAATACCTTTCAAATCAATTGCTCAGGAATTTAAATGTGAAACATTATGGAACTGTTCCACTAGGGTACAAAAGGTCATGTAATTACGTAACTTTTAGTACTTCGCATTTCCTATTCGTGGTACGCACTGTCTTTGGTGCGACAGAAATATTCGCTATGTCTCTCATGATCTGCACTAGGAGCTGGACAGAAGGGTGTGGGTATGTGAGTGTGCTTGAGCGCTGAAGTTTAAAGGAGAGATACCCACCCTCACTCTCAATCAGGCTCATACCATCACGAAATTGATGGCTAATTATTGTCTTACGATGACAAATAGAAGGCTAAAAAAAGACGTTATTTTGCTTAATGTCGTATTAGACTAACTTTTATGCGAAGGATATGAATGAACTGATATGATCTTGTACAGCATCTATTAACTTCGTACTAGTCACCGATATATCGCACTCCAATTACCACCAATGATCAAAGGAAAACAGCTTATCAGTGCAGGCCCTTTGAAGCTAAAATATGGAACTCACAAATTCAGTACTATTATTAAAAAAACGCAATCCTTGTGCTTCGATCACGATGTCTAATCACTATTTAATATGCTATTGAGCTTTAACCCAGGTTCCAAAGGCGTGCAGGCAGGAGTACATGGGGAGACATCTCAATATATAAATTCAGATTCTTTTATTACGAGTACCCATCTGTGACAATAGTCTAGTTGTAAAGAATGAGCAAGGCGGAAGAAGCTGAAATCTGTGGTTTTTCATGAAAAACTACAAAAAGCCCAGGTTTTGTTCTGTTGGCGGAGAGTGGGGTATGTCTTTGTATAAGGGAATAAGTGAGGAGCTGCAAAATTTGCACTTACAACTTACACTCACATTTTTCTATGTGAGTTCCATAAAACCGGGAGCGCAAAATCACAAAAAATGAAGAAAAAGACAGTATGAGCCAAAAGATGACTTTTTATTATTTGGAAAAAAGTATGACGCCGGGCGTAGTTCTGTAGGATTTTTTTACTAATAGTGTTAGGGTAATATGGCCTGCAGTCGCTGAGAGTTTCAACTTGGCTGTAAATACTTCTGTATAAAGTAAAAAATTTCTGGTGGAACTACTCCGCCATATAAACAAGGTTTGTAAAAATTACTTAGAACTTTGTCATCAGTTGTATTATTCTTGGAAATATCGTGTGTCGCTGATGATATGAATATCGGTTACCTATATGAATAACTATTTGAAAAAAAAAGTTGTTGTATAGGAGTACTTTTCTAAATGACTACTATTTTGTTATAAGTTTCTAATACAAAAGTATTCTGGCATAAAACAAATAAATCTTCACGTACCCATGTGACAACGTTGCTGCAATGTAACTACTTGTACGCCTCCTCGACATAGACGATGGAAAGATGGCGCCTGGTATCGGTAAAACATATTTAAAGGACGGGCGGGGGGGAGGGTGGATGCATATTAGCACCAATCGACTCATGGGCACTTTCTTGAACAGAAACTTTTGAATTTTATATTAGTATGAAAAACAAGTTGAGACAAATATTTTGGTATAAAATTCATAGGATCTTGACGTACTTTCGAAGGCTAAAACTTACCAGCAAAACACTTTATTTTGTGTCATTAGCCGAATAATGGTTTTAAGGTATGAGTGGATGTGGGTATGGATGTGTGAGGGTTTGGATGTGTGTGGGTGTAGGTGTGCATATCGAACTTATTCTCAGCCATTCATAGCCTCACCCACATTGACACCCACTCATATGCACATCCACACCCTCGCCTTCAAGATGGTTTGGAATCCGATAACTATTTTTCTGTTTAAATTCAAGAAGAATTCAAATAGACCATTATTGTATGTCTGTTTCACAATCCATTTATCGACATTTTAAAAGTTACTTTGCAATATATTACTGCCAGTGACAATTTCTAACAACGAAGTTTACGAATCATTGCAAAAAATGTATCTTAGTCGTGTTTTTATTATCTACCAATCTATTTTATTCGATGTACGTGTCTCTTTTTGTTCAAATTCGTCAACATTGAATTCCATAAAAGTCGACTATGTGATTTCAAAAATAATCTAATTGATTTTAAAGAAGGAAACTTTTTTTTCCGTAGATACATCTTCTTCTATAGTTTTCAAATGATTTTTTTTTAAATATGTTGTATTCATGCTAAGCATGTGGTGCTCGTGCTCCAATATTGACAATTATAGTAGCCATATCCATATTAATCAAAAAAATTAATATTTTGGTATTTTGGTTTTATAAGTTACCAAACAATTCACATTTTGAAGATACTTTATCATAAATAGCTGTCTTACATCGAACTTGAGTTAAACAATTTATTTCACAACTGAATATGTTATATACAATGACATCGATGAATGATAAATATGTTATGTTAGCACACTGAATTTGTCAACCTGTTTTTATAGTTACGTCTATTGATCGTATATTTTTTGAAACTGATTCTGTACTAAGAAAATACAGAATTAATAAAGAAATCATATTAAAGACTTGAACAATTAAGCTTGAACTTGATAGAATAAATTTAAGTTAGAATATAGCACGAAATTAAAGAACGATAAATACCATTGCCTTTCTTTTTCTATATTGAGATAATAAATAATCATGACTTACATATTTTTTACAGTTTACAAGAGTACACTTTCATCTAATGTTAGTATACACATCGTTTATGTCTGCTCAAAAAGCAAGCGATATCTTCAAAAAAATGAGTTTTCCTTAGTTTATTGTGTAGGCTGGAAACAAAGCAGTCATGCGCTGAATTGTTTCTCTGCTTACAAATACAAGATAAAAATATAAACATTTAATAACAAGCCGGATTTTGTAAGAAGATACAAATCATGTATATCAAGTTTAATCCATCGCATTAATATATGATACATGGTATTGAAAAAAAATAACTTAAAGCCACTTCAATAAAACTTTATTTCAAGAAACTGTTGTAGATTATTGTCGATTGAAAAGGCGATGGCTGGTTTTCAGAGTGAGAGATCGCTGTTTCCATAGAATCAAACATGACGATCTGACATGAAAAGGAATCGTTTTTTGATATAAGTATCAGAGATAAAACTAGTTTTTCTCTACGAAAAGACATCATATATTAACGATTAGTAGAACACAAAACTAACGCTCTATCCAATCGTTAGTCGACTAAAAAAACCTATACCGCGGCACCGTATATTTTGAAATAATCACGCACGGTCGTACCATCAAGAAACCATGACAGAGATCCATCTATTCCTATCATAATTATTAAATATTTCCCCATGCTAAAACCTTTTACAAGCTTTGAAAAAACAGGAAATAGCTTGCTGTATAATACATATAATATACAAGTGTTGTTTGTGATATATTTTCATCCCAAGATGCATATTTGATTTGGAGTTAGGCATAAAATCGAACATTTCCTCAGTTGAATATTCGACTGTTGTACTGAATAGGCAAAGAAGTCATTTTCTTATGTAGATCCTTACAATAGCTCAATTACAATGGAGTTTCATGCCACTGAGATTAAAATTGATGACAAATGAACTACATTTTCATATTTTACGTTCTTGCACTATTTGTTCGTAGTGTACGCGTACTATTCTGCCGTGTACTAATAGTTCGTACTTTGTGTTAGTATTACCTCTTTTTTTTGCATCGTCATCCTGACAAAACAGAATTCACATATAAAAGGCGACAGAAAAGGAGAAGAAATGAAAGAACGAGAAAAATATTATTTTCAACAACATCAACCATAACGAGTTGCTCAGTTGACGAAGAAAAGTACAAATAGGTAAGAACGCACTCCTTGGATAACGTTGAAATGAGAACAAAATATTTTCGGCATAAAAAATTCTGATTATAATGAGACATTTTTCAGCTTGGGACGAAGTTTTTTTCGAGATTTAATTTCGATTATGAAACTGTATAAAAACTCAGGACCGAAGTAATTTTAGATCTGCGACACTTTGATTGTTCTCTATGATAAAAATTCAAACGAAAAATATCACTCGACTCGTTCATTGAAAACTACAAATTCTATAATGCCAGTATCGCTGCTATGAATATAAATTATAATTTTACATACTTTATCTTTTAACGTTTCTTACTACAAAGAAACATATACTATTTAAAGCAATTGAGAAAGCACTTGGATTCGAGTTTATTTTTGGTCTTATAATATAAATTCAAAGATGTGAGCAGCTATCTTTTTCTGGTCGATCTTGACAAACTACTTTTCTTTCTAGATAATTTTTTGTCCTCGACTTTGGTTTAGACAAATATCTTCTTGTTTTAAATCACTATATTCTTAAATTGCTACATAAAATGGCGCAACAATATGCCAATAAACAGCCCCAAGGCTTTAAGAACCATGTTGAAAAAGTCGCAATTGTGGGGGTAAGTTGAGATCGCTCACGTAGTCAAGTTCTACTGTAACTTTAATAATAGGGAGGTAGTCAAGTCGGCAAATTCATCGTAGAAGAACTGCTAAAGATCGGCAAGCACAAAATCACTGCACTTACTCGAGAAGATAGTACAAGCAAAATGCTGCCTGGCGTGTGTAAGTTTGTGTGAACCGTAAGTTCAATGTTTATTGAAGAACAACAAGAAAATGAACGATAGAGAGAACAAGATGTAGAGAGGAGAGAGAACGGATGAATACGACACTACACGTGTGTATGCGTATACATATATATAGGATCACGATAGGGAATGATCCCATACCTAGATAGAAAGGAAAGGAAAGAACCATGTGTATATATGATAGAAAAAAGACAGGGAATGTTCCAACATGATCAGAGGGAAATATACCAATATGTATATCACTAGATATACTGGATATTTCCAACACCTTCACCTTTAAAATTGTTACGACGGTGTAAAACGATCAGGTGGTTGCCGTTGCCGACGTGGGTAACGAGGTGATTGTTGAGATGCTTGTTGTTGATCAGTAGTTGTTGGTTTGTTGCGGTTTAAAAGATCATCTGGTAGAGCATCTAGATCGATTGATTGATTGTTGGATTCTTGTCGTAATCGAAGTTGATTTTGATGACGTACACAAGTTTGTCCATTTTCTAATTCAATTTGATACATCATTGAACCTATTTTTTTCTTAATAACACCTGATTTCCATTCAAACTTTTTGTTCCGTTGATGGTTCATCATCCAAATATCTTGTCTAACATCATATTTGCTTGTTTGTATAGGTTTTGATGTTGTTAGATTTGGATGTAATCGTGCTAAATCAGTTCGAATTGGTCTTTGAAAAAGTGCTTCAGCTGGAGGAATACCAGTTATTGTATGAGGTGTCCAACGATATGTTCTTAAGACGTTTCTTAATGCAATTGATTTATTTGTTTGACCTGATTCTTGTTCCTTGATTATACCTTCCTTGAAAGATCTAACAAATCTTTCAGCAATTCCATTGCTAGGAGGATGGTACGGTGCTGTGGTGATATTTTGTATTCCATACTTTTTATAAAATTCATTCATTTCGAAACTGGTGAATGGTGGACCATTATCAGATACCAATGTTGTTGGTGGACCTAGCCAATCAATAGCTTGTTCAAGTACATTACAAAGATTCTTTGCACTTGTATCGTTTCCCATGTCTGCTACAAAAGGAAATTTTGATTTTGCATCAACCATTACTAACCATTTTGAATTCCATAAAGGACCTAGAAAATCCATGTGTACACGAGACCAATTATGATCTGGTTCGGGCCATGGTTTGAAATCTTCTTTTGGTTTAGGTGCTGTTGCAGCACAAGTTTTGCATGACTTTGCTATATTTTCAATATCCATTTCCATTTTTGGCCACCAACAGTGAACACGTGCTAATTGTTTCATTTTTACAACACCAAGATGTCCACGATGAATCATTTTTATAACACGAAGTTGTAATGATTTTGGTATAACCACTTGTGTGTCTTTCAGGATACATCCATGTGCCACTGATAATGATTGTCGAAGAGTAAAATATGGAAATAGATCCGGATTATTTTTTCTTGTTATTGAATTTGGCCATTGATTTAGTATAAATTTCTTGATCAATTGAAGATGCTGATCAGCATCTACTGCTGCTTGAATTTCTCTTGAATCAACAGGACCTTCTTCTACTACTTGAGCTTGAATTCGGTTTACTTGAATAGATTCATCATCGACGAATGATTTATCTTCACCAGCAGGTAGTCTTGACAAACCATCAGCATTTCCATGTTGTTGTGTTGGTTTGTACCGAATCTTGTAGTTGTAACCCATCAGTGCAATGGACCATCTTGCGAGACGATTTGCAGTTGTAACTGAGATACCTTTTGCAGGATTAAATATAGACAATAAAGGTCTATGATCTGTTACTAATTCAAAAGATTTTGCTGCTAAGTATTGATGGAATTTTTTAACTCCATATACAATAGACAGGGCTTCTTTTTCGATTTGACTGTAGTTGCGTTCAGCTGAATTGAGAGTTTTCGATGCGTGTGCGATTGGTTTTTCAGTTCCATCGGCATATCTGTGCATTAGTACAGCTCCAATTCCATAGCTGCTTGCGTCTGTTGCGAGTATTAATGGAAGTTGTTGATCAAAATGTACCAGCATTGTTGTTTCTGCTAATTGTTTTTTCAATGTGTCAAATGATTTCTGACATGAACTATCCCAATTCCATTTAACATTGTTTTGTCTTAATCGATTTAATGGAGCACAATGATGTGAAAAATTCGCGATGAATTTACCATAATAGTTAATTTTTCCAATAAAAGCTTCTACTTGTTTTACATCACTTGGTGCTGGTAAATCTTGAATTGCTATAACTCGAGTAGGATCAGGTTGTTTACCATTTGAATTGATAACATAACCAAGATAAACTACTTCATCTTGGAAGAACGAACATTTTTCCATATTGCAACGAAGTCCAAAATCAGCAAGTTTTGTCAGAACCAATTCCAATGTTGCTAAATGTTCTTCTTCATCTTTACCAGTAATTAGTATATCATCAAGATAAGCTATACTATTTGATACACCGGCAAGAACTTGATCAATCGTTCGTTGAAATACTGCTGGTGCATTGGAGATACCAAATGGCATTCGATTGTATTTGAAAAGACCTAATGGCGTATTTATAACCACCAATTCTTTGCTACTGTCATCCAACTCAACTTGTAAATAAGCATCTGTGA
>CAJNOI010000391.1:0-57477 GCA_905250115.1 Adineta steineri | reverse complement strand
TTTTACAATTCAAATAAATAATAAATATGTAGTTTTCTTTTTTTTTTATTGAGTATCTTGTAGGCGACACCTATCAAAGGTAATAACAAAGGATCTAGAGGTGTTGCATAGACAAATTCTTTATCTATGGTATAAAGAAAATCATAGATTCATTTTATTCAGATATTATATACATGGTATGTCAATATTGATTGAATAAAAAATAAAAATTTCTTTATATCTTTTGAAATAGATACTTTCACGTACAAAAGCTGTAGAAGATCCAAAGAAAAAAACAAATACATCTACTCAAGATAAAAGTAAAAAGAAAACAAATGAACTTGAAGATTTTATTATTCAACGTGATTATACCGGTGCAATTGCTTTTCTCGAAGTACTTATTTATTTATATATATATATGTATACTATTATACATTCTTTTTAATCTTTTATAGTTTAGTCGTGAGAATGGCACAGCAATACAAGATCTTGAACTTTGGTTAGCATTTGCTGCATTCCATGCCGGTGATTATCAACGTGCAAGTGATGTAAGTATATCGTCTGGAAATATTCTTTCATTATTTTCTTCTTTGACTGACTAGGTGTATGAAGATCTTTTGCAAAAAGATTCACGAAATAGTCAAATCTACATCTATTTAGCTTGTTGTTATTTTATGTTGGGTAAATACGATGAAGCTGAACACACAGCATTAAAAGGTCCAAAATCATCTTTACAAACACGAGTTTTATTTCACGTTTCACATAAACAAAATGATGAAGAAAAATTTTCAAATTTACATCGTCAATTACAAGATACTATTCAAGATCAAATGTGTCTTGCTAGTATGAATTATATGAAAAATCAATATCAAGAAGCACTTGATATATATAAACGTTATTTAATTGAAAATCGGTATGTTATTATCTTTTCTATTTCATAATATTTCATTATTATTCTTTAGAGATTATTTAGCATTGAATGTTTATGTAGCACTTTGTTATTATAAATTAGATTATTATGATATCTCACAAGAATTACTTGAAGGTTACTTTAAAAAATATCCTGAATCAGCAACAGCTATTAATATTCAAGCATGTAATCAATATAGATTACATAATGGAAAAAAAGCTGACGTAAAATCTGAAAAAAGATAAATATATATTAAATAAAAATTTAAATATTTAGAATGATCTCAAACAATTTCTTAATAAAATTGATACATCATTTAATTATGCAAAAGAATTATTTCGTCATAATATGGTAAGATTAATATTTTATATGAACTTAAACAATTTATTTTAATATAAATAAAAGGTTGTTTTTGAAAATGGTGAAGGTGCACTTCAAGTATTAACACAATTGATTGATGTTATACCTGAAGCACGTTTCAATTTAGTTATTTATTATCTTAAACAAGGTATAATCAAATACAAATAACTTACGGACTGACAAATCTAATCTACTTTAGATCAAATTGAACAAGCATACAATTTAATGAAAGATATCGAACCATCTCAATCAATTGAATATATATTACAAGGTGTAGTTAATGCTGCGTATGGACAAGAACATAATTCAGTATTCTATTTCTATGCTGTAAAAAATTATAATCATTACTATTATATTTTGTTTTAGCATGAACATATTAAAAAAGCTGAATCCTATTTTCAAACAATTGGTAGTTCAGCAAATGAATGTGGTTAGTAGAAACTTTTCAAGTGTGAAATTAATATGAAGCAATATATAAGAAGATTAGATTTTTCTTTGGATTAATAATTCATGATTTACAATATAATTTAGATACAATTCCAGGTCGACAAAGTATGGCAGCTTGTCATTTTCTACATAAACGTTTTTATGACGTTTTGGTTTATTTAACTTCAATAAAAGTTAGTTTAAGTGAAGAAAAAAAAAGTAATTTCATTTTTTTTTTCATTAGACTTATTTTTCTAATGACGATATATTTAATTTTAATTATGCACAAGCCAAAGCTCATGAAGAGAAATGGGCCGAAGCTGAAGAAGTAAATGAGAAAAAAAAAAGTTATTATAATTTCTTTTTTAAAATTTAAATAGGCATTTCTTCTTATAAATAATGAAAAAATTAAAAATGATCATATTTATTTAACATGGTTAGCACGCTGTTACATATATAATAATAAAGCACGTCTAGCATGGGAATTGTATATCAAATTAGAACAATCAAATGAATCATTTTCACTACTTCAATTAATTGCAAATGATTGTTATAAAGTAAAAAAAAAGCAAAATTTTTATTTAAAAAAATGCATTAATAATTTTAGCATGGATGTTTTTTTTATGCTGCACGAGCCTTTGATATTCTTGAACGTGTAGATCCTAGTTCTGTATATTGGGAAGGTAAATTAGGTGCTTGTGCTGGTACATTTCAACAAATAGTTGCTGGTAAAGAATCTAGAGATACACTACGCGATATTTTAGCATTATTACGAAATACAAAACATCCACAAGGTAAAAAAAATAAGATTGATGTAATGTTTTTAATTTCTTCTTTACTGTAGGAGATCAAATGATTAAAGTAATGCGATCATGGGCAAGAACAAATAATATTTCTGTTTAAATAAAATATTCTTTATAATTCAATAAATAAAAAAAAACAGATCATCTTCTTTTTCTTAATCCATGTTTGACAATTCTCTTTATTGCAGAAAAAAAAGACATAAAAGGAAATTTGAGGTTGAAATATAAAGGCATATATATGTATATATATGAAAGAAAAAAGAAAACAAAACAAAACTGTGAATATAAGATAAAAATTTATTTAAGAAACTAAACAATCAGGTGTTTCAGGTGAATTTTTATCACCACCGGATGCTGTTGGTTTTTTTTTCATAGATGTTCGTCGTATAAGACTTCGACTACGACTTATACCTTTGTCACTTTTATCTTCAAATTCTTTTTTCTTAAGTCGTTCACTAACTTTTCGTCTTAATATAGGACTTAATTGTCTTGCTGCTGATAATTGTACAAGACTAAGTAATTTAAGAAATATATCAATAATTGATGCACGATCAAGTGCTGTACATTCAGCAAAACGACAATGTAATGGACCAAGTTCATTGAGCATTGTTTGGACATTTTGTTCTTCAACTTCACGAACAGATGTACGATCTGTTTTATTTCCAACAACAACAATTGGAATTTCAGCATAATTTGTACGTTGTTCTTTTATTTGTTCAATTATATGACGAATTTCTTCAAACGATGACATACTATCAACACCTTAAATTTTAAGAAAATAAAATTAATAATCTTTAGTTTTTTGACAATTTACTATAGACAAGAATAAATGCATGTGATGTTGCAATTGATAAACGACGCATTGCCGGAAATTCCATATTGCCTAAATAAATTAATTGAATATAAATATTTCTTTTTATTTTATGTTACCAGCTGTATCTAATATATCAACTTTAATTGTTTTATCATCAACAGTGAATTCTCGATAATGTAAATCTTCAACTGTTTCTTTATATGTATCCAAAAATTTTCCATTTAAAAACATATGAATTATAGATGATTTTCCTGTACGACTAGCTCCAAGTAGAACAAGACGATAACGTGTATCTTGATCAGTCATATTAATTGTTCTTGGACTATTTGGTATTGCAGTTGTAAAATCGTATTCCTAAAGAAAGTTTTTATTTTAATTTTTTGTTTTTTATATCACAATAAGTTATCTTTGATTTTTAATTAACTTTAGAAGGAGAAAAAAAACAACAAAAAGAACAATATTGTTAAACTATCTATCATTTTCTCTCTTTTGCTTTCTATGTGTGTTATTAACAACAGGAAAAGAAACTGCGGAAAAACACAAACTAAGCTGCTCATAGATCATGCAGTCTTAGGTTCTGATTCTTTTTTGTACTGGAAGAAAGACAAAAAGATTTTAGATGTCAATGTGCAACTACTTCAACGAACCTGGAGAACGGAAGTGTGGTAGAGAGAGAAACGAGAGGAGAAGAAGAAGAAAAAAATGACTGCAAACGTTAAACATGGCTGTCGAAGTCTAAGAAGAAAAAATATCAGTAACATGTGATACTGACTCGTGCATCGCTTTTGCGTGTTCATACTCGTTTGAAGTGAAACTTATTATCAACAAAAAAAAAAAAAAACGGAAAAGCATTCCATAGTGTATGATAAAAGATTGATTACTAACAGAAATCTTTTCTTATCATTCACGTATTTAATTGTGTTTTTTTTCTTCTATGAATTTTCGTGATAGCAAGTAAGAGAGAGAGAGAGAGACAGGAAAAATAATATGAGAAATAAAGAATGAGTAACCTTAAACGAGTGTATCAACAAAGAACATTCATAAAATATAATATTTATGCTAGTGTATATATATATATATCTGCATTTTACTCTGTTGAACTAAATAATTTATAGGGTTGTAAATACTATTTGTGTATATTTTACTAATGAGTAATTATGCATTGAAATCTAATATTTTATCTTTTATCTTTAGTTTCTTTTGAGTCTATGATTAACCATAGTTTACGTCAAAAGGAAACATTTTTTTCTTATTTTTTTTTTATGATAAACCATCAAGAAAATTGCATACCTCATTTTCCTGTATATCCATTATAATTGAAGCGAATTTGTATGTTGAAGTAATAATAATAATAATAATAATGTTTATGACAAAAAATTTGATGAAAATATAAACTATAGATGAAATCAGTAGGATAAAATATCTATAAAAATTTTACTCTTATCGAGTGTTGATGTGACACGCTCTTATAAATATATAGATAGATAGATAGATAGATAGATAAGAGATGAATAGAGAAATGAATGAAGAGAGAAAACTAATAATAATTGGTATTAGAAAGACGAGTCAATGATAATATGAAAAAAGAAAAAGATGTTGAAAATAAAAAAAGAAGAAAAAGAGAACTAGTGAATACCGTTGGAAATTCTACAGTTTTTATTTCTATTAATCTTTGACGTAGGATAAATTGAATAGACCTCGATCAACAACATCTTTTTTTTTATTACCTACATAATGGATGTATATGAAATGAAAAAAAGTACAATAATCGAGAACACATAGACATATTGATGAGTGCGTCATGATTTTATAGTGAAAGGAAAAGGATATGTATCGCCTGACATATGATGCGCACGATAAGATTCTGAAAGAGTTAGAAAAGAAAATGGAAATAGAAAAGTAGTAAATTAGCGAAGCCCCGTTGATATATATATATATATATTTTTTGTTAAAAGAGGGTTCATATTATAAAGAAAATTGCTCAGAATATAAAATTTATCAGTCGATAAAAGAAAAAAAAGAAAGCAAAGGGCGTAGGAGAGAGAGAGAGAGAAAAAAAATAGTTGACAAATAGACGCAATTGTCGATGATTATGTCAAGTATGAACGTTACTTGGTTTATTGATAGTTAGCTTTCCGTTTAAAGTGTTCATTTCTTTTTTTTTCTCTTTATACGTCAGAAACGAACGATTAGTTGTAAAAAATCTGTTTTATATTAACCAATTACTAAATTGTAGTTTTATAACTAGTCTATCTTTTTTTTCACTTCTACTTTTTCTTTTTCTTTTTGTCTTAAAAATAGTAACTATCTATATGATGTATAGATTTTTCTGAATATGTTCATTGAAATGCATGAATACTCTTTTTCTATTCTTTTATAGTTTCTGGTTTTCTATGGCACATATTATACAATAGATCATAATTCATGTGAACTCAAGACATAGTACACATTACTGTTGTCATTTATGGTATTTCTAGTTGGCATAATCATTCTTTTCATTGTCTCTAGTTTCTTTTTTCTCATCTAACTTATTAATTGGTTATCGAGTTTTCTTTTCATCATTCAACTTGAGCAGATACACTCATTTGACATGCTTATTGTAAGCGTCAGACACGAACATAAACCGATGTCTCTCTTCTTGTTCTTAGTTTCCGTATATGTCATCCATAAGAGCTATTCATTCTCATGTTCAATTAGTTAGCAACCAATGTCATATAAGAAATTTGACGTCTAGAACATGAATATGCTCTTGTAATGTGAATGTCTAACACATCAGTTTATCTTGACTAGTTTCTTCTTACTTCTCAAAAAAAAAAGATCATTATTTGAATGATAATTTTTAAGAGGATTAGATTTGTTTCACTTGTTCTTTTTTTCTAATGAAAATTTATATAAATATATACTTTTGCTTATTCATAAAAAAAAATTCAATTAAGATTTCCATATGATAAATTTGTCAAGTGATACAAAAAATATTTTGTATGCAACAAAAAAAAACTATACTTTGATGTTATTGATCAAAACAATTTCATGTTTGATCGTTAGTGTATGTTCATTTACCTTTATTATTGAAAACGACGAGCCAGAAAGTCGAGTGTTGCTTTTATTCCACCAAACACGCTATTCATCTGTGATAAAAAAAAGAAGAAAAAGAGAAAATTTTCATAGTTTATTACAATGTGTCTTCATTTACGTCAAAGTATATGCATATATGTGTATTCCGGATGTTGTTAGAACTCTTTCATCCGCAAAAATCTATTCGACTCTCAGGCACTGACAACAAATGAACAAGAACATTACTACAAGATTCACTTGTCACAAAAACAAAATCATAATAACTACAATTTTTTTTCTTCTGCTTCTCTATCTGACAACTGGGACGCGTATATGAAGTAACAAATAGCATGCAGACAGATCAATATAACATCTCACGCATTTTTGTCATGAAGCTATTTTTCATCTAGTTTTCATATTCTCACTATGTAGAATGATAATGAAGATGATGACGATGATGATGATGATAATATGTTGATGTGAGAAACATTTACCTTATTTATTCATATCTTTTTTTTCTGAATGCTACTCACGCTCATGCATATTAGAATCAAGGATAGAATAATGTTTATGCGTATGTGTGAGATTTATATTTATTAGAGTAGATTAAAAACCGAACTCAATGACATTAGAATATTTACAAGTAACTTTAATCAAGTGAGCAAATGATGAGAGATCATGACGTCAGGGTTACAGATGTTCATATATTTCGACTCATTATACTATTTGCTTATTACTTAAAATATGCTTTTATTTTATAGAATATTAATCAAATATTAATTGAGAAAATTCTCTTTTTTTTGTGCTCGATAGTTATTATCTAGATTGAGCTTTTATTTTTATTAGTTGAATAAATTATATATAATCATTAGTATTTTTTTTTATTTTTAACATATATAGTTATTTATAAATAAAAAATTTTTACATCAATCGAAACAGCTCAAACAAAATAAAAATATATATCTATATTGATTATTATTGAAAGTAATCCGTACATTATATAAATTTCTAGTCTTTTCTCATGAGCTTTATAAACCGGAAACAAGTTGACATTTAAATGTAGGCGAAGATTTAACGTCAAAGCCGTTTTCCTATAGAATTTTTGATTTTATCAGACAATTATATAATGTGTTTAATCCTGATTTTATGATATTTCAATGATTCTATTATAAAAATAGTAACAGAAAAAAACGATAATATATATATTTTTGTTACAACTAGACAAGAAAATGATTATAGTAACATAATAAAAATAATAATCATTGTGAACAGTTGTATTTTACCTGAAGGCTAATGTGTCTAAATATACAAATATCAAATGAAGTCAATCGATTGGTCATGTATTGCGAGAGAGACAATAATAAATAATTGTACTCCTAAGTTCATCTAACCGTTAGTCTTCTTTTTGCGTGCATGCATGCATAAACACATCTAGTTGTTCAACTAGTAACACATTGATTTAATCTATTAGGTCATCGTTCATCCGCTCTCTCCTTTGCCGATTGAATATATCCTGAAGGCTTTACATAGAAAGAAACTGAATGAGAAAAGAAGAAAAAAAAAAAGCGAGTATATGTATGATAATACATATAAGAGTCAAAATATATACATCATACAATTTATATGTATATACATATTCAATTTTGAACTAAAGATGAAAGTTATAATAGTATTAATAATAGTATTATTAATAAATTATTCTGATGAAAATACTCCACCATTAGGAACATCAAGTGTAGCATTTGTATTTGATGTAACTGGATCAATGCATGATGATCTTTTACAAGTTATTGAAGGCGCAACACATATATATAATGCAACACTTCGACGTGAATATTCTATTTATGATTACATACTTATACCATTTGCTGATCCAGGTAAAAGAAAATAATAAAATATTCAAAAACGAAAACAACAATTTTTGTTTTAATATGCTTATATATATATAGATGTTGGTCCTGTATTAAAAACGCGTGATTCAAATCGATTTCAACGTGGTTTACAAGATTTAATTGTCCAAGGTGGTGGTGATTGTCCAGAAATGACAATAACGGCAATTAAATTAGCACTTGAACAATCATTACCAAATTCATTTATTTATGTTTTTACTGATGCTCGTTCAAAAGATTATATATTAGGTGATATTGTTCTAAAACTAATTCAAGAAAAACAAAGTCAAGTAAAAAGAAATATTTATTTTCAATTTTATTTTTGATTTTTATCTTTCTGTATCATAACAAAAGGTTGTATTCGTTATGACAGGTGATTGTGGTGATCAAACTCATATTGGCTATCAAATATTTCATAAAATAGCTGCAACAAGTAGTGGACAAGTATTTACATTACATAAACAACAAGTCAGCGAAATTCTTAATTTTGTCCAATATACAATTCAAACACGAAAAGTTAATTTATTAGTTATTGATAATATCAAACGAAATAAACAAAATTATACATTAGCAGTTGATTCAAAACTTTTAGAATTTACTATATCAGTTAGTGGTGCAAATCCACAAGTAATCTTAATTGATCCATCAAGTATGAATAATAATACTATTGAATACATGAGAATTTTTTTGTTCATAGAAAAAACATTAAATCCACGTGATTGGTTTACACGTCTTTTACGTCTTAAAGAAGTTTATATATTAAATGTTAAACACCCAATGGTAAATTCATTTTTATTTTTGACATAAAGATAATTAAATCTCTTGTCAGATTTGATGAATTATAAAAACAATGACTATACGCAGTTCTTTATATTCATTTTTAGATTGGTCAATGGCAAATTCAAGTAACATCATCATCTGCACATTCAATTCGTATAACAGGTTTAAGTCGATTAATATTTCGACATGGATTTTCATCAAATCCTGTGACGGATTTAATTCGAACACGTCGACAACCAATGCAAGGTTCTTTAACTTATTTAATACTTGAAATCGATAATAAAGATGATATTCGTAATGCTGAACAAATTGAATTAATTGATTTATTTGGTAATGTACTTGTCAATGAAACAATTCAAGAAAGTCCATTTATTCCATCATTTTATTCAACAATTGAAAAATTTCAACCACCTATTCATAATTCTTTCTTCTATATTCGAGTAATGTATATAACTATGTGTCTTTTCTTGTATTAATTTAATATATTAAATTTAGTTAACTGGTATTGATAGTAGTGGTCATCGTTTTCAACGTTTGAGTTCAACAGCACTTGCATCCTATGTTCCATTAAAACCAGTTGTTAATATTGATATAAATTCTATTAAAATACGATCAAATAATCCCGCTAAAATTCAATGTCATACTCAAAGTCAACTTGCATATCAAGTTCAATGGTTAAGAAATGGACAATTAATATCGACATCGAATTATTCGTATATAAAATATCATAGAATCGTTTTTTTTATTTGCAATATTTATATTCTAGAGCTGATATAACTACTGTGGAATATTTAATTGATCAACCAAGAGAAATTAATGATGAAGGATCTTACATATGCAATGTAACAAGTGCAAGTGGATTTGATATTGGTGAAATTAAAGTTGATGTACTTGGTAAGTTTAAAATAAGAAGAAAAGATTTGATTTTTTATTTAAATTATAAAAAATAGCTCCACCACCACTTATTCAAATTGTACCATCAAAATCATTATTTGCATTAATTAATAGCTCGGTTTCAATTGATTGTCGAGTACAAAATACTGAAAATTATAATTTGAAATGGAAACAAGATCTATCACCATCGATATTAGTTGAATTATCTAAAGATCGAACACAAATTTATGAAAATGGCACTTTAGAAATCAAGTAAATTATTCTAAAAAACAAATTTCTATTTATTTTCTTATTAATATTTAGAAATATTCAAAAATCTGATGATGGATCAGTTTTTGTATGTATTGTAAATAATGAAGGTGGTGAAACACAAGAACGTATTATAATCTATGTACAAGGTATAATTTATTTTAAATGTTATTTAATTATATATATGAATATTATATGAATAGAAATTCCATATGTTTATGTTTATCCTCAAACAATAATCTATTCCTATCAATGGAATATTACACTGACATGTGTTGGTATGACTGGAATTCCGCGTCCATTATTAGTATGGAGACGACAAAATAATCTAAATCCAATTGAACAATCAGCAAAAATACGAAGTCATAATGGAATTTTGAACATTATGATGGCAACTAAAGAAGATGAAGGTTCTTATGAATGTATTGGAAGTAATACAGCAGGTGTAGATATTAAAACTGCTCAACTTATCTATGCTGGTATATTATTTAATATGAATATATTGTATTGAATTTATTTTGTTTTTTTAGAAACACCAATAGTATCAACAAATCATTCACATGTATTGATGTCACTTGGTGATGACATTGATTTGATATGTACTGTAACAGGTGAAATGTTTCCTGATGTACAATGGTATAAAGATGATGAACTTGTAAGATTTTAAATTTTGAATGTGATGTAATTTTTAATAATATAAATAAAGGTAACTCGTTATCGAACAAATATAAATGGATATTTAGAAATAAGAAACGCATTAATAGAAGAAGATAGTGGTAATTATACATGTTTTGTTCAAAATACAGTTGGATCATCATCTGTTTCAATTCGTGTTGATGTTGGAGGTAGAGAAAAAAAGTAATTCTTCTTTATTTTATTCTTTTTCTTTTTTCTTAAGTTAAACCAACAATAAATATTTCTAATGAACAAATTCAAGTTGAAATAGATGAACAAATTCAACTTATTTGTGAAGTATATGGTTCACCTAAACCTCAAATAATGTAACAAAAAATTTTTATTATCGAAACAAAAATATTTATTTGTTTATTTTTTTGTTTAGTTGGTATTATAATCATACAGAACATCTCTATGATAATGATAACAAAACAGAAATACTTCTTAGAAACATTCAACAATATCATACTGGAATTTATACATGTTTTGCTAGTAATCTATTTGGAAATGCAAGTGCTAATTTTAATTTAAGCGTTACAAGTATATATAAACTTATTTGAAAGTTAGTTATAAATATTATGATTATTTTAGTGATTCCACGATTTACTTTTGAATCTGATAGATACTTAAATGGAGTTATTTTAAAACCTTTGCTTTTATCTTGTGATCATATTGGTTTACCAAAACCAGCTGTCACATGGTTTAAAGATGATCAAGTAAAATAGGATATCTTCTTTGAATGATTTTCTTTTTTTGACAAAAATATTATTTAGATATTAATTTTTGAACATGATCGAATGAGTATGGATTCAACAAGTTCATTAAATATCAATTCATTGAAACCAACAGATCGTGGTTCATATATTTGTCAAATTTCAAATCAATTCGGACAAGCAAAACAACAATATCAAGTTGATGTTTATGGTATAAAAATTCTTTACCCTCGATTTTATTTCGCTGAGATACTTTTTACTAGTTAAGAAAATACATCTGCAATTAAAGAAGATGTGATATAATAATGATAAAAGTTAGTTATTAACTTTAAGAGACTAGAAAAAAAATTACAGATGTTTAAAAAAAGAAGTATCAAGCTGAAGGACACACTAATGAGTTACGACGTTGTTTCATACTGAGTTCTTTTTTTAGTAAATCTTATATAAATACACAAATAGGACACGCTGAGAGTAGTCTAGTACCTCGACTATTATAATTAGAATCGAAGCCTATAAATTCTATACATTAATCTATTTTAGAACCACCCAGTTTATTAAATAATTCTCAAGAAATTGAACTTGATGTCAATGCATCCATGTCAATTCTTCTTTCTTGTCCAGTTACTGGTTATCCTCAACCAACTATCGAATGGTTTCGTCAAAATAATTCCATGAATTGTAAGTATATCTCTTTAATATTCACTATGCATAAATTCTTTTAAACAATTTTCATCTAGATAATCAAGATACAAATATGTATTTACATTCAAATGGTTCTCTGGAAATCAGAAAAGTTGAAACAACACATCAAGATCAATATCATTGTATAGCAACAAATCCAGCAGGAACAACTATTCACTACATACAATTCAATGTTAATAGTATAGATTTTATTTAATAAAAAGAAGATAATAACTTGTTTTTTTTTTCTATTTTTTAAGTTCCACCTTGGATTATCGGTGGTGAAGAAGAAACTATAGTACAAGCTTTACTCAATAAATCAATAACATTAGTATGTCCAACAACAGGTACACCAAAACCAACTATTCAATGGTTTAAAAATGATGAACAACTTGAAACATTTGACGATAATAATCATTATATATTAACAAATATTAAACAAATAGATGAAGGTATTTATCGATGTACAGCAACAAATAAAGCTGGTAGAACACAACGATTATTTAATATATCTGTTTATAGTAAGAAATATATTATTTTAATTTAATCTTTTTTATATTTAATTAAAAAATAGTGTCACCTTATTTTGAACATCAAACAGAAAATATAAGTCGTCTGCAAATAAAATCCGTTATATTAAATCATACATTAATATTATTATGTCCAGCTATTGGTTTACCTAAACCAAAATTATTATGGTTTTATAATGGAAATGAAATTCAATTGAAAAAAAAACATATTCTTATTAAACAAAATGGAAAAAAATTAATTATTAATAAAATAAAAGTATAATGAGAATAGAAAATCTTAGAGGAGAATAAACTTTTAATTATTTAATCTAGTCCGAAGATGAAGGTCGATATATTTGTCAAGCAACAAATACAATTGGAACAATTGATATTATATATGATGTTAATGTTATGAGTAAAATAAATAAATTTTTTATTATTTCGAATTATAGTTTTTGTTTTTGAATTATTTTAGTGCCACCAAGATTTACAAAAGAAAATAATGGAATGTTTGCTAATAAACAATCCTATAAAAATGGAGAATATTTACGTTTACCATGTTCAGTTGAAGGAAAACCAATACCTATACGACGATGGTTTTTTAATGGAAAAAGTATAGCTCAGTTACCACGTATACGGTAAATAAGAATTTACTCGATGGTTTTTTTTGAATAACCCTCTATTTATTTCTAAGATTTGTATATGATGGTCTTTATATTGAAATTGAATATTTAACATTGAATGATGCTGGTCGTTATACATGTTTAGCTGAAAATTCTGCTGGTCATGCTGAAAATCATATTGATATTGATGTATCAAGTAAACATTTCTTACAATATAGTTAAATAAAAATACATATAAATATATATTTAGTTCCTCCTGTATTTAATGATTCATTATCACAAGTTAAAATACAAGCATTAATTAATTCAACAGTTTCATTAGTTTGTTCAGCATATGGTTTTCCAAAACCTACATATAATTGGTCATTGGAAACAAATTTACTATTGAACACAACTGGAGACGAAGAGTTGCTTCTTGAAAATGTTCAGGTTAAATAATTTATTTTACTTATTTTTAATAATATTGTTTATTATTTATTTAGATTAATGATACAGGTGTATACGAATGTATAGCAATGAATAGAGCAGGTGAAATTCGAAAAAGATTTATAGTAGAAACATATGGTAAGTAACATATTTTTATTAAAAATAAATTTCTTTTTTTCATTTCGAAAGAATTACCATCAATTAATTTAAATAATGAAACAAATCGTATCATTATTCGTCGTAATGAAAGTTTAAATCTCGAATGTCCAGCAAGTGGATATCCAATACCTGTAACTCGATGGTTAGACAACTTATTCAGAATTTATATTGATATTAAATCTCAGTTTTTATATAGGTATAAAAATGAAATCGAATTATATGAATTTAATAAAGAAGTATACATAGCATCTGTAGATAGACAAGATGCAGGACTTTATTCATGTATTGTTTCAAATAGCTTTGGAATAGATCGACGATATTTTAATATTATTATATCAGGTTAATTAAAATAATAATCTTTGTTTAAAAAAAATTATTTAATATAGGACCACCGGAGATTTTACGAAGTCATATCAATACTAATCCAAGTGTCGTTCGAGATTCTTCAATAACACTTTCATGTCCTTATACAACTGAACGATCTTCAATGATAACAATAACAAATACAACATGGATTCCACCTTTATTTCAACCTGAACATGAATTAATTCGTCATTCATTAAAATTAAATGAAAATCAATTAATAATTCCAAATGTACAAATAGAAGATGGTCAAATATGGAAATGTATCGTTGCAAATGAATATGGTTTTGATTCACTTGAATTTCAACTTGAAGTTCTTGGTAATTTTCTTGAACTTTATCTATTATAATTTATTCATTTATTTTTTATTTCAGTCCCACCTACAATTTTAAATGGAGATACAGAAGAATTATTTCAAGTTGAAAGTAATAATACAGTTCAATTGATATGTCAAACATATGCACATCCATTAGCAACTATTGAATGGCGTAAAAATGGCAATCCAATTGATATAAATCAATATTTTAGTATAAAAAATAATTCATCAGAAATTCTTCAAATTGCTGTAAAAGATGAACATGATGGTGGAACATTTACATGTATAGCATCAAATTCAATAGGAAAAAGTGAAAGGAATTTTTTAGTTGATGTATTTCTACCACCAACATTTGATTATGTATCAACAAATCGTCATAAAATTCAATTAAATCGTACTTATACATTACCATGTTTAGTTAAAGGTATACCAAGACCAATAATAAAATGGTTAAAAAATGAAAAAATATTTCCTATTGATGTAAGTATTTATACTTACGAAAAAAAGAAAAATATTTTCTTATTTTAGAATAAACGTATTGAATTATTTCGAGATGGTCAATATCTTGAAATTCGAAATATAAATGAATATGATGCAGGAATGTATACATGTTTAGCAGAAAATCTAGCAGGAAAAGCAAAACAAATACTTGAATTACAAGTTTTAAGTAAGAATTTAATTTTTATCTATTAAAATTTGCTTTTTTTTCACCTTAGTTCCACCACGAATTGAAAATGATACGACAAATATTGAAGCAATTTTTAATTCAACTGTAAATTTAACATGTTCAGCATATGGAAATCCTAAACCTACAGTAAAAAAACGAATCAATCATATCGATATTTATTAAATTTGTTTTTTTTTAATAGATTGTTTGGTTTAAAGAAGGTCGACATTTACAATATGGTAATCATTATTTATCAATAACACTTTCGTCGATAAAAAATAACGAACAAATAATTTATACATGTATTGCTTCGAATGAAGCTGGTAATGTTGAACAACATTATCGTATTAATCGTTTAGGTATGAAAGAATAAAATGTAGTATATATTTCTGTTATAAATAGAAGTAGTACTGAGTAATTATAGTTTTCTTTTTGAATAGCAATAAGTGTAGGATGAAGATGTTTAGAACGATAATAATCAGTAACATGCGATCTTCTCTAATCGAAAGCCGTTTAAAAATAATCATCAAAATGATCTGTTATCTTGATGAAATGTTATATTTAACCTAGATTTTAGATAGAAAGACTTCACATCTATAATTCAAATTATATGTTTTCTTATTTTTCATTACATTTCCGTTGACATATCAAGATGTTATGACAAAGAAAAATGTCGACTAAATCAAAAAGTTCTCTACTAGCTATACATGCAAATAGTTGATTCTATCTAAAGTCTCTCTATTTAAAGCAAAGGTCAACAGGCAAATTTCATCTAGATATTAGATCATTTACATGTTTTCTAAAATATGATTAATTTTTCGAACTCTTTCGATTAGTAAAAATCGTAGGCGGGTAGACATTATCATTTTTAAAGAGAATTGAAGTGTAAATAATATTATCTACTCATTACACCTTTGAATGGTTGACACTTCAACAGATTTTATTTTAAATTTAATGGGCGAATACAAGTTTTCTTTCTGTTTTTAAATAAATTGCTAAGGAAGTAAGAAAATCTAATAAAATAATATTTAGTTCCTCCATCAATTGATTCAATATCAATCACTCCTACATCAACACCAATAGCTGGTAATCATTTTACTCTAGAATGTAATGCTTATGGTATTCCTGAACCAATAATTTCCTGGGAATTTAATAAGTAATTTAATCTATCGAATAAATAATATAAATCAAAACATTTGTTTTCTTAGTCATCGATTATCATCAGGACATAATCGATATTATCAAGTAATTCATGCATCATTAAATAATACTGGTTTATATACATGTTTAGCTGAAAATAAAATTGGTATTATGAAAAAAGATATACATATTGATGTTCTTTGTACGTTTATGATATTAATTTTTACTGACATAATAAAATCTTCTATATTATTAGTACCACCATCAATACTTAATAATGGTCAAATGATAAATGAAATAACAAAGTTAAACGGTGAATCTCTTGTTTTAACGTGTTTACTTCATGCTCATCCTTTACCAACGATTATTTGGACAAAAAATGATCAAATTTTATTTGATTCTGAAAGGTTTACATAAAAATCTTTTTTTTTATTAAACTTAATTTTTTTTCTTCAAGAATATTAATACAAGATAATAATCTTAAATTATATATTGAAAATGTATCTTTAATTGATCATGGTCGTTATCAATGTCAAGCAGAAAATTTAGCTGGTCGTTCACAACAAATATTTGATATTCAGATATATGGTAAAACAAAAAATAATTTAGAAATAAAAACTAAATTTTTTTTCTTTCAGTACCACCGGAAATTCATTCATCAAATATTAACCGCAATCCATATGTCATACTGGGAAAAAGTATTATTTTATCATGTTATGGTTTTGGTGTACCACAAATAAATTATAACTGGTTAAAAGATGAAAAAAGTCTATTAGGATCTCATTCTTATGCTAGGTAGATTTATAATTAATTTTATACTAGATTATATTGCTCGAATTTATTAATAGATTATTAGAAAATGGTGAAAAATTACAAATTGATGCAGCACATTTATCTGATGCTGGTTCATATACATGTCAAATGTCAAATGTAGCTGGTCAAGTCAATTTAACATATCAACTAGATGTTTTTAGTATGAAATATATATTTATTTGAAAAAGAAAATTCAACAGAATATATATTCTAGCACCACCAACGATTGATCGATCGAATTTAGTTGAAATTTATCAAGTGAAATCAAATCAAACAGCTCGTCTAGAATGTCCTATGTACGGAAAACCTACACCTCATATAATCTGGTTAATAAATGGACGAAATTTAAAAATAAATGAGGGTAAATTTAAAAACATTCACAAAATATACATAGTTGATCCGTTTTGAAATCATATAGATCGATATAAATTAATTGATGATAACCGAATATTAATTATAAATTCTGTTAATCAAAATGATAATGCTCGTTATACATGTATTGGTACAAATATAGCTGGAGAACTATCAAATCATATTGAATTACAAATATTTGGTATATAGAAAAAAAAATTCTTATTTTTTTTGTATATTTTTATTATCGCATTTTAGTTCCACCAATAATACAACGTGAACCAAATGAAGATAATGTTAATGTCATTCAACATCATCATATTGCATTGACTTGTACACCTCAAGGTTGAAATATAATTATAGAAAAAAAAATAATATTTCATTTTCTTTTTCTTTTAAGGTGATCCATTACCTTCTATATCATGGGAAAAAGATGGTCTACCTATTGATACATTTAATTCACGATATAGGTAAAGAAAATTGAGAATATTCTTTTATTTATTTAATTATTTATTATATTTTAGGATTGGTCCAGGTAGTTTACAATTATTAATTATTCAAGCCGATCCATCTCAAGCAGGAATTTATACTTGTCTGGCATATAGCAAAGCTGGTGAAGCAAAACAGCAATTTCGTTTAACAGTATTAAGTATTGAAATATAATTTCTTTTCTTTTATTAGATCATAATGAGATTTTCTCTATTTTTAGTTCCTCCACGAATACAACGAGAAAATACATCCTATCTCGTTATAGCTCCAAAACCTATTGAACTTCCCTGTCAAATAATACAAGGATATCCGACGCCTATTGTCACGTAATAAAAAGAAATATAACTTATTAAAATTTTTTGTCCTTAAATATATTTAGATGGTTTCATAATAATATCGAATTAAAAACATTTGAAAATAATATTGATTTAAAATATAAGATTTCCTCATCAAATAGTTTACTTCTTCTTCATACATCAAAATATGATAATGGTAAATATCAATGTATGATAATAAATGAAGCTGGACAAGATTCTATTGAAGTTCATCTTGATATAAATGGTAAACATTTTTTAGTATTCTTCTCACTTCTTTTTTTTTCTTTTCTCATTAACGCAATTTTTTTTAACATGCTTCCTAAACATGACAAACAATAACGTTTTTTTTCTCTTCCGTCTTTTTCTTCTTCGTCTTCTTTTTTTTTTAATGCGACATATACTTTTACTTTTTCTGTTTAACATTCTATTAGTTCCACCAATAGTTACAGTAGAAAGTAATGAAATTATTGGTATAGTTAATAAACCTATTACACTTAATTGCCAAGCAGATGGACATCCATTACCAGTTATTTATTGGACAAAAGCAAGTCGATCAATAGACACACAGCCAGGTAATATATATATATATATAATTATTGCGTCGTAAAATAAATAAGATTCTTTTGTTTTTCAAGGCTTTCAAATATTGAATAATGGTTCATTAAGAATTCATCATTTACAAGTTCAAGATACAGGTTATTATTTATGTTGGGCAGAAAATCTTGTTCGACGAACTTATGCACAAATTCGATTAGAAGTTCAAGGTATATCATTCATTTTGGGATTTGTTTTTGTCTGTAAAACTTCTTTTGATTTAGTTCCACCATCGATTGATCAAATCGAAAGACATTATACAGGTATTGTTGATCAATCAATAAAACTATCTTGTCAAGCTAATGGCATTCCAATTCCAATGATAAGTTGGTTTGGAATATATAATATATCAGGAACAGCTATTATCGATTCATTTGGGAATTTATATATTGATCAACTTGAGTATATTATAAGAATAAGTTAGAAAAATATTCATTATATTTTTATGAAATAGAAAAAATCATGCAGGTGAAATTGTTTGCTCTGCAGAAAATACAGTTGGTAAAACCTCGAAACAATTTACATTAATTGTTCTGGATCATCAATTACCACCACCAACAACAACTGTTCTGTATGAAACTAATTCAAGTAAATAAATATCTTAGGTTTTTTTTTGTTGAAATAAAAACTTTTTTGTTTTCGTAGATCAAATCCCTTTTCTTATAATATCACCAAAAAATTTAATTATTGATTATGGGGATTCTTTAGAATTAATTTGTCAAACAAATTTAATTAATCCATTAGATATTCAATGGTTACATAATGGTCATTTAATAAATTATATTCCATATTTAGCACATTTCTATGATAGAAATATTCTTCGAATTGATAAAGCTATTGATGAACATACAGGTATCTATCAATGTTTCTCAAATAATACATTCAATCAACAAACTATCAAGTCATTACCAGTAACAGTTACTGTTCGACGTATGCTTTTTTTAATAATATTAAAACCTTTATAAAAAATTTATATTTATATTTTAGCTCATCCAGAAAGTCATAATCGTGCAATAACAGCTGGCCATCGTCTTATACTTTCATGTGAACTTGATAGAAAAATGAATGAAAATTTTCTTGGTATAATCGAATGGTTTCATAATGGATCACCATTAAATATGAATACAGTAAATCGAAATCGAATTGATTATCAAAATGGAACATTAACTATTGATCAAACATCAGTAAAATAGATTTTTTGAAAAGAATTTCTATCTTCTATCTATAATTTTATAAATAGGCTTCGGATTCTGGCGTTTATAAATGTATATTCCGAAGTGATAATGGTACTCGTTCAGAATCCTACCATTCAGTCAATATTCTAAGTAAAGCACATAGACACATTGCATTTATTGTTTCCTCCTTTTCTTTTTTGCTTTTCTCTCCACTTATGACCTCTCACTTTGCGTTTCCCGTTTTTTTTCTTTTTTCTAACATCTCTTCATTTCCGATTTATGTATGTGTATTCTATTTGACTATGGTTAGCACAACCAACGTTTACAATCAAATTGCCTCGATTGACACAACGACCTGTAAGCGGTTCAATGCTTATACTCAATTGTCTTGCTGATGCATGGCCAGAACCGATATTAAAATGGACAAAAAATGGAAGTACTCTAATGGGAATTGATGGTGTTCGATTACAAATATTGCCTAATAATTCATTAAAGTAATATATATATAGATATATAACGATGACAATCATCTCTTTCTCTTATTATTCTATTTCTAGAATCGATCCAGTTCAACTTTCGGATACTGGACGTTATACATGTTCAGCTGAAAATGCATTGGGTATTGCCACAACAACATGCGATGTAATTGTTTATGAAAGTAAATGAAATATTATTTTGTTTCATACATATAATCTAGAAATATTTCGTCGAGACAACTAAATTATATAGTAAAATGTATTATTATTATGGTTAATAGTATTAAATATAGAAAATAATGATTATAGTGTTTGGCTTTAGTTGGTATGAGATGTAATCTTGATTGAGTTGTGAGCATTAAAAAAGAATTATAAACAAAAAGTTCAAATTTATTATTAGATCTTGTAGTATGATATTATTGCGTGTAGACATAGAAGTACACTTAATATAAAGAAGTATTCAACTCCCTCTTCAAATGTTAAGGAACATATTGCAATTGATTTACATAATTTATGTTTTTTGAAAAGATATATTAAGACCTTTTTTTTGTTTATTTAATATGCTCGATGATTTTTTAATCAATATCCATATGTTCACATATTATTTTTTCTCTATTTATATATATATATGACTATGTTTTTCTATGTTAGTTGTCAAGAAGCCGGGATACATCTTCATTGTAGTATAGTGAAAAGAAATGAGGAAAAAGAAAAGAGACCCTTCATCGTCATATTGTCAAAATGAATAGCTGAAGAGGAATATAGTAAAAAGAAAAGAAAAGAATAACGATCGAGAGAATGCTACTAGTTAGCTTGTGAGACGAGCAACAGCATGCGTTCATCTGAGTAAATCAATCTGAAATATGAACATCGTCATTTGATTCAATGTGAGACAAAAAAAAACAATGACGATGGTGATGAAGAAAAAGACGAAGAAGAAGAAGAGAAGTTGAATGAGATCTGATCTGGTATGATACAAAAAAAACCGAGAAAAAAATACTGATTTAGAATTTCTAGTCAAAAGAAAAAGAAAGATACAGGAAGTAAAAGGAAGTAAATGAAATAAGATTTTCTTCTATTAGTTTGACCTCTAAAATCAATCTTTTTTTCTTTATCTTTCTCTTCTAGTTCCATTAGCAACATCTATTCGACATCTCCAGGGTGAAATAAAAAGAATTAATATTGATAATATTATACTTCATATAAATTCAATTTTAAAAAAATCAACATTATTTAAAATCTCATCAAAATTCTTGCCTATATTTCAATCAAATTTTCTTTTTCTTTTTCCACCTTCATTCTTTTTTCTAACAACTAAACAAACCAATACAAATACAACTTCTCCATACTGTTCTATGGATGATTCATTTCAACGTCATATAATTATATCATTTACTGATGGTAAAATTTAAAAAACAACAAGAAAAACAAAATATTAATTTTATTATATATCAACATATATATTATTCTTGTTTTCTTTATTTAGGTTCTTATATGACTATAAATGAAAGAGTTTCGGATAGAATACTTGAAATAAATGGTTCCTATTCAGATGATTATGAGTTCGAAAATAATACATTTTTTACCGAAACAATTGTTCAAGCTGGTTTAGGTATGTTCGATAATGAAAGGGTTTAGGAATATGTTTTTGACTAACTGTCTAACTTGATTATTGTTTCGATAATATAATATGTACATTAGTAGTAAATTTCCGCTTTTTATGCATTTGTGTGTTCAAGTATCTAAACACAAACGAGAAAAAGAAGATTGATAGACTGACAAATTCTGATGTTAATATATGTCTTGCGTTTCATCTATTTCTTTCTCTCGCTCGTTTTTTTTTTCTTACTTACTTATATGAAGATGCATATCTTTATTCAAATTATTGTCGTGTCAACAATATTATTTCGTGCAATCATTCGTATTTGTTTTGTATATTTTACTTATTTAGGTCACATAAAAAATGAATATTATTTTTGCTTAACTATATACATACATTCTTTCATTTTGTTTTTCTTCTCTGGGGAATTTCACATTATCTTTTATTCTTAAAAAAAGAAATTTTTTTTCCTCAGACGACATATCTTGTTATTTTTAATGATCGTAATGAAGTAAATATGATGATGTTCTACGACATTAAAATTTAGAAGAAATAGTAAAGATTCAGTGAGCTATAAATGATAGACATCAATAACGACGACTGATTCGTGACATTCGTTTAGAATTTAGTAAAGATTTCAATTAATATTATTTGATATTAAATATAGAAATTTTTTTTCAAATCTTATTCATTCTTCTCTAGATTAAAATTTAATTTTTTTTGCGTTATATTTACTATAAATACGTTTTTAATTGAATATTAAAAAAAGAAAGAAAGTGCGACCTTTTATATAACACACAAAAAAGAAAAGATGAACAACATAACAAGCAATAGCTACAATGCAAGAATATTATCTAATAGATCCTACAATATTCCACTAGCTCTACAACAACTTGTATATAATCCACCAAATTCAACTCGTCAACCAAACTTTCGTCCACAAAATCAATCTCGATCTAAACAATTATCTTATTTACAAATAATTGAAATATGTACTCTTTGTTTTATTCTTGTCGAACATACGATTATACTTATATTATCATTTCAAAAAAAACCAACAAAAAATAATCCATTTGATACGAAGTAGGATAATATATTTTCTAAGAAAAAAAATCAAAAACTCATTTCCTTATAATCTCACTTTCTAATAGTAATCAACAACAACGACAAAATCAACCACCACGTTCAATAGTTTTTTCATCAAAATCTATACTCTATAATTGTTTACATCGTAATTGGGTGCGTGCGTATTCATTTTCAAATATATGTCTTTCACTAGTCTATTTTATAATTCTAATTTTAAAACATTATTATCCAAATCTTTTACATTATTCATCTGTAACATTCTATTCATTACCATTGACACTTTTTCAACAATTATTAATTAATTTCAGTACATTTCATTTATTTATCATATCAATAAGTGTACTTCAACATTTTATTCGCGTTTATCGTTTATTAAAAACGAAATATTCGATGAATATATATAGTGGAAAAAATCTTCTAATTACAAAACATAGAAATGTTGCATTGATTTTAAGTGGATCATTAGCACTTATATTTAGTTATAATTATATATTTTATACGCCAAGATATCCCGTGACATTAACATTACTTCCTTTAATAACACTAAATATGGTATTATTACCATTAATTGATATAATCATTTTCATATTTATACTTATCTGTTGTTTTATAAATCAACGTAAATTGAATAATTCAATAAAACATGATTTATCATTTCCTGATCAATTTCAACAATATCTAACAAATAATTTACGTTTAACTGCTGAAAAAGCGACATGTATTAAATGTTATTCAAAATTTTTACAACATAATCGAAGCTTACTTAAAGATACGGATCCATATACCAAACTTCATTCGAAATTTTTTAGTCATAATATAATAACAAGTGCACGTCCATCATTAGCATTACCCGATGATAAACGTAAATATTCTACAGCATCATATGAAAATACTGCAATGATGAAAGATGCTCAATCACATTTACGTACATCATATTCAGGTCAACCAGGACAAATTTATCTTTCAGATAAATCGAATCGTTCACAAGATTTTAATAACGAACAACGAACTGATGAAGAACAACGCCTTTCAACAAATGATTTAATGATACAAACAACATTACTTAAATTAAAACGACAACGTTCGATATGTCATTTATGTTATCGTTTATTATTATTATTTCTTTTCAAATATGTTCTATTAACATTTCCACAACATTTTATACAAATGAGTTTTCATTTAAATCAATTTTATGAATATATTCTTAAACATAATTCATATAATAATAATAATGCCAATAATAACAATAATAATATTCTATCCGAATACAATGAATTAACGTTATTAGTATGTCGTTTTTTATTTTTATTTGCACGATTTGGTGATAGTTTATTATTGACACGTTTACCAACTATAATAAAAAAATATTTTCCATGTTGGTGTCAATTTAATTCGAAATTATTACGTAAAGATACATTATTTCAACGACCATCACATCAAATATTAATGAAAAATATGGATTCACCAATGAATGAACCAATATCAGGTGATGATCTATTAAATATAAATGAAATACCACCACCACAACAACAACAAAAACAATCGACTCGAACAAATCGTCATCGTTTTCGTTTACATTTTCAATTTGTTCCATTATTTTCAAATAGACAACAAACATTATTTAAACGAGATTATTAAGAAAAAAAAAATGTTTTTCTTGTTTGTTGTTGTTAGTAAATGCTTAGATGTTTATTTTTTCATCATAAGAAAATATACAAAACAAATTTCATTCAAAATAATGATCTCAATATATATATATATAATACATTATTTTTAATTAAAATATACTAATCTCTCTACGGGTAAACAATTAGTCTTCTTTTGATAAAAATAAATCTTATTATAATAGGATTTGATTTCTTTCTTTGGTAAATACTAACTGAATTAGAAAGACTTACAGTTAATTAAATGAGTTCAATTGTTAAAAAAAGAAACATACCTTCTTTATTTGTTTGAAAAATACTTTATCAATAATGATTTTTATATGTATCTTTTCGAAAGTAATTCATTTATAAGCGGATAATCAGAATTATATACGAAACAAAAGAATATTCATATAACAATAGTCATAACAACTATATTATTGTGTGTTGAATATGATGATAACAAAAAAATAGACTTATTTATTTTTATCATAAAATAATATAGTACGTTGTTATTTGGAAGGATTTTAATAGTCTTTATTTATGATAAGAGTAGATTTCGTTGAAGTTTATTAAGTATAAAATTTGAAAACATTGATGATTGACATGGTTAGAAAATTGTAATAATGTAAAACTAAATTATTTATAAGTAACATTTTAAAAATATTAAAATTCTAAATATAGAATGGAGGCTTATTTTGAATGCTTTCAGGTCAATTTTACACATTTTCTACGGGTACATTAATTGGAAAAGAAAAATTAGCATTTAATTATACTCAAACAATTCAATGTACACCTAAAAAACTATATCCTATAACAATTCCACCACCTGTACATTATCTTAAACAGTTGTATACATGTAAGAAGACATTTTTATTAAATTAATAGTTCAATTTAATTAATATTTAGCACCAATTTATGATAAAAATGAAGAACAACTTGAATTGTTTACTGGTACAATTTCCGAATTGAAAGAAAGTACAATATGTCCTAATGGTTTTGAACGTAACGGTTCATTTTGTCAAGGTATTTAATATTATTCGAAAAACAAATATTAAGAATTTCTTGTTTATACTTTAATAGAGTGTGAAAATTGTCGACCAAATACATGTGAAATAGGATATCGAAGAAATTACAGATCAGGGCTATGTGAAGGTATTTAAAGAGTTCATAAAATTCATATATTATTTAAGAAAAAAAATCGATCAAATATATTTTTTACGGACATATTTCTAGTCAAAATATGAATGTTTATCTAGTTACCTTCTTTTTTTGTCCCCGATGTAACAACAACTTCATATATTTTGTTTTGTTTAGATATTGATGAATGTATTGAAAATGCAAATATTTGTCAGTATATGTGTGAAAATCAACTTGGATCTTATCGATGTTTTTGTCCAATTGGATTTAAAATAAACAATTCAAGTCAATGTCAAGGTTTACATTTAAACTTTTTTCTTTTAAATAAATATTTTCTTTAAAAAACAAATATATCGGCAGAATAGGATATTTACCGTCTTCTTTGGACTTTAATTTTTTATAAGAATATTGGTCTAGAAGATATTCTTTTAGCATAGACATATATAGAAATGTTGGTACTTAGTTAAGATTAATTAATATCGATCGAACTATGTGAGTCACAAAAAAATGAGACCTCTACAGATGCTATTAAGTCACAAAATAGAAATGTCTGTTTTGTCATTATCTGAGACTTCCGGAGGAAGGATTTGTGCTTTTCATTCAATTATAAGATTAGTTTTTCTTTAGTATATTCGTACTCCGTCAAACCCTTTGAATTATCTACAAACTGTACTATTTAGTTTTCAAAAACGAAAGGTTTCCTCATTTATAAGATATACATGTTTCTATTTTATGACGTCACTTCGTTAACAAATGATTTTACTGATATATTTTCCTAGATGTCAATGAATGTCGTCAATTTCAAATTGACTGTGGTCAAGATCGTACATGTTTTAATACACAAGGTGCTTATGAATGTATAGATATTCCATGTCCTGTTGGTTATATTCGACAAAATGAAAGTGATTGTTTATTAAAATGTTATCAACGTTCACCGACATGTTCTCCTCGTCGAGCTATATATATATATTATAGATTTTTTGCTTTACCACGTTTAACAGCATCAAATCAAATCTTATATCATTTACCTATGACTCATCAAAATAAAAGTTCAATAAAAATAATTGATAAAAATAATTTCAATATATCTTTTCCTTTTATACTCGATGGATTTAATCTTAAAACAAATCGAACATTAATTGAATCAAATGAATATGAATTTGAAATACATTTATATAATAATGAATTCAATGGTAAATATTTATCTCATTATCGACATCATCGTCGTCGTCGATTACATACAATATTTGTAATACAAATAAATGTTTCTCCATTTCATTTTTGAACATTTTTTATTCGAACAACTATTTAGACGAACTATATATACACAATAAAATTCAAATATATTCTTCAACATCAGCTTCTTTTTTTACTCTATTCCCTGTAAACAAACATTACATAAACGCAAATAAAAATAAGATTTTCTTTTTTTTTTTTTTCAAATTCTATTTTGAATTTTTTTCCCTTTTTTTTGTGTTGTTTTTTTATTATTCACAAATGACGATCAAATTCTTCTTCATCTAAAAATTTGTCTAATGCATCTTCAATTTTTTCTTTTGTTTCATAGGTTAATTTAAATGTCGACGGTTGTTTAGATTTTGCTTGATAATTTTGTTCAATAGCAAGTAATAAAGGTTTTGTTAAAGTTTCAACTTCTTCAGAACCTAATTTTTCTTCCACATTTTTAAATGCTATATTCATTGCACGATATGGAATATATGGAAATGAAGTTGGATTGTTCATTAAAATATGTAACATACCATGAACAAGATGATCAGTATCAGATTTCATTAAATAATAATAACGATGAAGTGTTTTTTCAGCATTACGAAATGCTTGTTCTAATGAATTATCTCCAATTTTCTCATTTAATGATATTTGTTTAACAGGAGTGGTTAAAACTAGACCAAATATATTTAATATAATAATAATATACGATGAACAAATCAACATTCTAAAAATAAAGATATGATTATAATATTTATTTATAACAGTAAAATAACGTAGATGTCAAAAGCACGCATATTTGTATGTACGTGATAGATCTGTGTGAATTAGAATTAATTTAAAAAAATAAAATAAGATGCTAGACATGCTTTGTATTCGGATTTATATTTATTAAGTTTGAAATGTACAAGAATAAAAAATAATTATATTTATATCAGTCTTAATATGTTTAAGAAGTAAAAATTGGTCTCTTAGTTGACATGTAATCAAAATATATAATGAAAAGAGTAGGCGTAATCATTTTTTTTTTGTCACCTTTATTTGAAGTATATCTACCACTGAATTCTTATTATGACTAAATAAATTAAATACTGATTATTTATATCAAAAAAGAAAAAAATTTGGAGTTTATAAGAAATTTATCATATCGTACAAAAAATAAATATTAATATGCCTTAATAGTCAGAGAGGAGCACTAGCGAAAATATATTATTTAAACTGTATAGTTTGTTCAAAGAAATAAATAAGTATTTTATCATTACCTGTGAATTAGTCGAATTGTTAAAACTGTATGTTGTATGGGAATGTAAATGAATGAATTATATTTTTAACAATGAAAACTTTGCAATCTGTTTAGCAAAAATATCTATCTGGTTCGACCAGTTAAACAATATATATATATTTTCTCTTTTTTCTCTCTCTCTCTCTCTTATACTCACCTTTTCTCTATATTTTCATTTTTTCTCTCATTTTTTTTCTTCTCCTAGTCTTTATACATAATGATCTCAATTATATGTCATGTACTTAGATCTACTAAATTAATTTGTTTAATACGTCACAACTATATGTATATATATATAGTATCAAATTTATTATGACGTACTGGACTTTGATTCAATGCGTCATAAATTTATGTGTATATATCTATATATACTGTCAGATTCAATATAAGTTCACTCCCATTAAAAATGTATAATAAGAAACATAAACTTCTGAATCATTTGTTGCCAAATATAAAAGTTTTAAATAAAACTAGTTACGTCAAACCACATTTTACGCACTTTTAATATAATTAGTAATTATGCTCTTTTAAGTTTAGATCAAAAGTAAATGAAAAACGCCTACATTTATTTATAAAAATATTATCTATTGTTGTTTATTAATTTGATAGGTCAAATAAGTATGAATTCATATGCGATTTACTTTTTAAAATTAAACGAGTTAAAAATGTACTTGGAAACAAATTTCTTGTCATTTACATGATGATATAAATTTAATTTATTTCGAATAGAATAGAATACAATTAAAAAAAGAAAAAAAAATGAATCAAACAAGAAACGATGACTTTATCTTTTTTCTAAAAGTTAAAATAATTCTTTTTTATAAGCAAATCCATATTTACGACATTTTGTTGTTAATTCAGCTGATAATGCTGGTGGACCACAATAAAATACAGATATTTTACCTTTCTTTTGACTTAATAAATCAGTAAATACCTTAAATAGATAAAAGAAAGATATTAGAATATTTGTTTGTTCTATCACAACTGTCAAATTATTAATAGTCCTAAATTTTTCAATCACACGCCTATATTATATATTATTGTTGAAAAAGAAGAGTATGTGTTTGACAAGTACAAAACTAGGAGTGAAAAAAACTTTCTAAGAGATACTTTTGTATGAATTAATATATGTCAATTATAGAGACAAAATAAAGAAGATGTTTTTTATTAAAATCACACTATAAGGACAAGAAACATGATGATCAGACAAATGCTCGAATTTTTAATACGGGAACTATTCTTATTTAGAGATATATTATCTATTGTATTTGTTTTAATGAGAGAGAAAAACGCTAATCTTTGTTATAATTATGATAATCTGATATTCAATATACGAAGCAAGTTTCAATCAAAACATTTTGTACCGAAGAAAAAATTTCTTCCGTCATATATGTAGAACAGAAATCTAAACAAGTGTCAATAACAAAGAAATATATTTGAAGGATATACTGAATTTTTTTTTAATAAACAGATTTTAAAAGGTCACGTGACATTCACATGAATATATTCTTTATTAATATTTACGTCTATGATAGGATAGGTGATCATATATATATCAATGTCGTAAAACGATAGATATCATAAGATTACATTAGTTAATGAAAAAATTTGTAATTCAGAACTACATATCATTTTATAATTATTATTAGAAAGGTCGTTTTAACCATTCGTAAAGTACTTTTCCTTCTTATCATGAACATATAAATTATTTGTAGAATATATATTTTACCGAAACTATGTTTACTATTGATCAAAGTCAAAGTATTTTTAACTTAGAATAAAATATGAAAAGAGTTTTATAGATCAAATAAGTAGAATAAAAAATAAACGTTATTTTGTTTTTCTTACTTGTTCCCATTTTGGTCGACCATGTTTAATTCTTTGTCTAAGTCCATCAATTGCATCACAATTAGATGAATTTTCTCTTCCAATTAAATCAAGTGATAAATAAACATTTAATGCTTTTAAATCTATAGGTGATTGAGCACTTGTAACATATAAATGAACTTCAAGTAAAGGACCTTTATCAGAATTTTGTCTTAAACGTTGTTGTTCGATTTCCATTTGTGCTAATAAACTAATAAACCATTCAAGTGAACGTTGTTCGCGTGTTACCCATATAAAATCAACCTTAAGAAAATGTTCATTAAATAATAATAAGAAGAAAAACAAAACAAAAAAAATCTATTTTACTTTTTTAATACGAAGTTCTTCACTTTCAGGATTATTCCAAATAAATTCACAATGTGGACATTTATGTCGACGATTTCGATATCGACACATAATACTTTGTAAAATTGATGCAAATGGTGTGATACCTATACCAGCCGCTATTAAAACTGCATGTTCAGCTTCAAATATATGTTGAGATGGTGCACCATATGGTCCATCAATTAAAACCTAGAAAAAAAAATAAATTTTTGTTTTATTTCATTTTATAATTATTTAACTTACTTGTAAATCTTCTCGATCATTGAATTGAAGTGTATTAAATTGTATTCGATTATGATTTTTATACATACGTAAATATCCAAGTGCATCAGAAAAACGTGTTTCACTAAATTCTATATGTTTTTGTTCATAATTATCTGTTGATATATTTGATATTCTTATACAATAATCCCCAATACTTGGAACAGTTAAACGATTAGGATTATTATTATTATTATTTTTAATAGCTGGTTTAAGTCTTGTCATTGGCTTTATTTGTTGTTCATCCATTAATACATCATCTTGTTCATACGCATATTTTTCAATTTCTTCAACAGTTAAATTATCAAGTGTACTTGGATTTATTAAAATTGTTGCATTCGTATGATTTTCTTCTGTATGCATCTGATTTATTCTACCTTTTGAATTTAATTGTATATCATGTAAACTTAATGTTGAATGACATGATGAACAAATAGATCTCCTTTGATTTTTATTCACTAATGGAAATGATACTGAAACTGCTTTTGATTGTATACAATCATCATTATTATTATTAAGATCAAATTGTAAATGATCTTCTTGTTGATTAACACCTCGTAATTCATCAATATAACTTTTTGACATGCGTGATCGCATTGATGAACGAAGACGTAGATCATTAAAATCATTTAATACACCTCCGTGTTCTTGTTTTAATTTCATTCGAAATAAATCATAAACACGGCGTGTCCAATGACCACTTGCACGTACATGAAGCCAAATACTATCTGAATAATTAAAAGATTTGTAAATTTTTCTTTTTCAAAATAATTATTTAGTCGTAAACAAATCACTTCAATGAATACTTTCAAGTATTTAATGATTTAACATCCTCGAGAAAATATAATATCTAATTACATAATTAACTATAGTTTATAGTGAACTTTGAGCCTATTTAAATATGATTCTTTAAAAGTACATACAAATTATTCTAATATTACAAATTCTATAAATATAGAAAAAGCCTACTCATTCTTCTATATTATAAAAATGAGAATGTCTAAACCATGCTAATTACTAATATGCAGATTTTTTTTTAATGAACTAATAGTTCTAATCTATTATTAAATGTGTCAAAGCGGACATTTATCATATTCAGTTTTTCAATGTCATAAATTTCGTGTCATTTTATTAAATATGAAAAAGAATTTTGTTTTCGGGGAAAGTCTTGTCTAAGATTTGAAGAGAAAGATTTTTTATTAAAATATAACTTGAGAAACGCTTTTTAATACTTATTATTGAAGTGATAAGTTTTCATACCTTTGTGTTCTGGAGCACTACTGATACTAAATGGATGCCATTCAAAACTAGCTACAGCTGGAATATTTATATAGATATAATCTCCAGGTTTATAAGTAAATTTTCTTGGTTTATTGATAACTAAATGAATAACCTAGAAAAAATCAAGAATTAATTTTCTGTCTTTTTTTCGAGATATTTATTAATACTTGAGATGGTAATAGAATAGCTTCCATTATAAATGTTTCACCATGTTTATTTGAACGAGATTTACGATAACGTAAGATTTTTTCAATAATATATAAAATTCCAGGGATTAATAACCATTTCCAAAATCTTGGTCCATGTACAAGCATAATAATTAACCATGGTAGTGTTAACATATGACACCAATAAAATAACTAAAAAAAACAATTATGTATTTTTAAATAAAATAAGTTTAGTTTTACTTGGAAATGGCCACTTTTCCGTACAAATGGTAAACACATTATATAAATAAGTGCACCTAAAAGGAATTCAAGTACACCTGTTATATAACCAAGTCCTAATTTAGCTGTAAATATTGCATCAACATAACGATGATATGTATCACGATATGGTTCTATAGATAAATAATTTTGAAGAAAAAAAACAATAGAAAACCTATAGATTCTTACTACAACGAAGTACACATAAATTTTCTGCGTGAAAATGATTCCAATTTCCACCACATCCAAGATATCCAAATGGAACACATTTATTTACTAAAGAATCAAATCGATAACGCTTCGTTACTATCATTTCATTATTTAATGATTGATTATATAAATTAGATTGATGGATATTCGTACTATTATTATTACATGAAGAGCCAATATCTTCAGATAATGAACAAATATAAAATACATAACCTAAATAAGCTAAATGTGCTGCTGTGTGTAATGCTGTTTCAATCATAATAATAATTCCAATGGTTTTATGTATATCAATATGATGATCAAGTGGAAGAAGAATACCACCACCTTTTGATCTTAACCATGTTATATGTTTACGAAGCATTAATATCAGCATTAAAGCACAATTAAAATTAAGCATACCACCTGAAAATAAAATTTTTTTGTTTTTTTTGTTTTCGAAATAAAAATTTTGATTACCATTCAATCGAGCTATTACAATAAGAAAATGAACACGTTGTTGACCAACATAAAGATGAATAACATCAACACAAATACAAGTACATATAAATGAATATAATGACCAAAAGAAGATTAAACCGATATTATTTCGTATCCAAGCACGAACTGTTGATGAACGCTTATGATATTTACTTATTGACACAGGTTTAGGTCGAATCCAACTGCTTGTACTATAAGAAATAAGATTTTCATATATATTTATTCATTTATTAAAATCTAAATTTTACCTAAGTGAAAGTACTTTAAATAAATGTTCATTTCGTTTCAATGCATTTGATAATTCATCGAAATTAATATCACCTGATTGATCAATATCAGTTTCTTGAAATAAAGTAGCAGTTAATTCAGCTAATGTTTCTTCCATATCAAGCGAAGGAGATTCTTCCAAAAAACAACGAAGTAATAATTTCATTTCATCAAAATCTATTGTTCCATCACCTGGAAAACAAATTTTTTAGATTTAAATTTTTAAATTTTATTTAAAAAAAACAAACCATCACGATCAAAGATTTTAAAAAGAAATTCAACTTTTTCATTATCATTTGCTTCAACAATAAATTCCAAATTTCGAATAAATTTATCTAATGTTAATCGACCAGTTTTATCTGTATCAAGATAATTAAATAAACAATCGGCTAATTCAGGCTTAGAAATATATATTTTAATTCTTATTTTAATACAGAAATCATATACATACTACTTTGAAATAAAAACTATTTTTAAATTTTTCCAAATCCATACTATCATCCGATTGAGTACCATGATTTGTCATTCCACGACGTTTACCAACTGCTAAATGAAATTGATAAGCAAGCCATGAAAGCCATTTCGTATCTGATTTAAGACTAAAAATTAAGAAATATATATATTTTCTTATGAAAAATTATATATAGACTTTGAAACAGATCGAAGTAAATCAGTAAATTCCATAATATTCAATAAATTTGATTCACCAATAAACAATAAAGCAAAATTTCGTCGAAACTAATAGAAAGAAAATTGAATGTTTATTTATTTTGTTTTCTTTTGTATTACATACCGATAGATCTTCGAATAATATATAAAAAACATCTATAGAAAGTGAATCAGATCCATGTGAAAAATGTCGAAAAGCACGTATGAATGGTTCGAGTGTTCGAACATCTTTTGTGCGATTGGATATCCTGTTTAAATATATAATGATCAAATGTTTGTTAAGACAAAATAAATGAGAATATCATGTACACATACTCGGCCACTTTATATACAGATCCAATCCATTCAGATTCAGAGAGTAAACCGCTTGAATCACGATCGAACAAGCAAAAAATCGTCTCCAACAATAGCTGAGAATAGAAAAAGAAAAATCAAATGAAAGATCATGTTTCGTAAATATTAAAAAAAAAGAAAGAAAACGGAACAAGAGAAAACGTTATATGAGAGTTTATTCATACTTGTTGTCGAAGAAGATGCATAAATTCTTGGAAATCTATATGTGGACGACCGATCAATTGACGTTGCCATCGTTTTATAAGATCTTCTTTTTTTGGTGAAACAATAGTTCCTGATGATGACATCATACATATATATCTTGTGAATTGATACTAAGTTTATACGGTAATATTATGCTTTTCTCTTTTTTTCTATCTTTCTATACTATTTTCTATGTATAGGTGCAACGTCAAACAGAATAGAATGACTATCATCATAACACGTGTCATCTGTATTTATATTTAAATCAACTTGTTCGATGATGATCAGAAAAACAAACGATTAAACCGGCATAAATATCGATAAAGAACTATCTCTCATTTTTTATTTGAATAAGAATATAGATCTTTTCAATTAACATATGATTATCGTTTATTTCAAGTGTTTCTTTGTACTTCGACAAAATGAAGAAATGATTTTAAGTTAAATAGTCAAAAATTAATATAATATTTTTAGGTACAGAATTAGACCACGATTTTTGTCATTTTCTTTTCTGCCGATTGTTTTGGTACGTCTGAGGTTATTATAGGGCATTAATACATATCGACTAGATGTACTTTTATTCATTTTCTCTTTTTGTTTATTTTAATATCAAACAAGAAGATAGATGTCAGCTGTTTGTTCGACTAAATCAAATATTATCAATAAATTTTCATAATAGATTTACCCGAAATAAATCATTTATCATCATGTTAAATATGCATAAGAAATTTTCATCTCTTTAATCTTGTATATTATATTTTTCAGTAAAATTTTCTTTTCAGAAAAACAAAACAAAACAAAACATAGATCATCTCTCAATTGAAATTTTCCTGCTATTATCCCTAACTTTCTTTTCACTCTTGTCATTTAAGGAAACAAAAAAAAACGAAGAAGAAGAAGAAAAACATTAAATTCAGGTGTCATGGACATTGAAAAAGAAACCACAAGACAACAAAAGAAAACTTTGACAATTCGAACATATCCATCATGTCGAGAAAAAAAAAAGAAAAACCAGAACGTTGAATGATCACTATGTGGCGAGAACAGAATAAATGAAATAAACACAACTATATGCAATACATAAGACACATACACAAGAAGAAAAAAAAACAAACGACATGCTCAATTATTTTTTATGCTTAACATACAACATAAGGAACCGGTGATCGGTGACTTTTGTTGTCGAAATAGTTTGACAATATTAGTTGGTTAATTTGTGTATTTTTTTCTCTTTTGAGCTGTTGAATATATAGAATACAATGACAGATAGAATATACAAAGAAGCAACAAATGCGCACAAAAAAACGACATCAAAACTCAAAAAGAAAAACAAGAAGAGAAATATGAACACCGGTCATGGAGAAAGATAAGACGAGAGAGACAGATAGAGATAGAGCGAAAAAGATAAACATTCGAATTTCTATGTAAGATCTATTGAAATATATTTATACATATTATAGAGTTTATAATATTTTTGGTTTTTTAAGCAGCTCCACTTGTAACTGCAGATGATTCTTGTTGTTGATGATGATGATGACCCATTTGATCCATCATACTATTTGGACTTGTTGATACAGGATAACCACCTGGATACATCATCATCATTGGATTTCGAAATTGTGACATTTGAGCATAAGATCCAAAAATATCTTAATAAGAAAAAAAACCTGCTTTTTTTATATTTCATTAAATTTTCTTATGTATATATTTATATATTTACCATGAGGTGCTGTTGGATAACCACCACCAAATTGATAATGCATAGCAGCAGCTGCTGCTGCATCAGGAGAATACGGACCAAAACAATCAGTAAATTCAGTTGGAATAGCTGCTAGAAAAAGAAAACAAACAAAATAGATATTATTAATTTAAATAAACTCGATATTCTTTTTTCTTTTTCTTTTTTTTGATCACATAGTCTGTGTTATTTCACGCATTCGTGCAAATAATTAACTTTGACAGCAAAAGGAAAAAGGAAAGGCGAAAGAGGTGGAGCAATAATAGCATAGAACAATTGTTCAAGTGTCTTTTTGAATTAGATTGACTAGTCTATCTATCGCATTCCTGATGGTGACACAAAGAGAGGAGAAAAAATCAATCTAGTTTTAACTATTCAAATGTCACACGAGATTGCTATCGATTCAAATTTAGACAGAAGCATTTGTCAAGCATAAGAATAATAGATAGATTCATTTTATCGACAAACGGCAAAATGAATTAGAATTATAATAATAGGGAAATCAAAGCAGCAGAAGAAATCAGCAGTATGTGCACACACATATATATGTTAATGCAGAAGTAAAATAGGAATCTACCTTTTTGAGCATGAGCTGGAAAAACAGAAAAAAAGGAAGATTATCATTATTATTGTAGAATACGTTTTTTTTATAATAATAATATAAATAGAGAAGAAAGCATTAGATATAAAATCATGGTTAGATATTTTCAATTTATGAGCATTTAATACTCTTGCCTTTCGTCATATATGAAAGGGATGATCGTTTTGAAATAACTGATGTTTTAGAAGAATTTGGTCGACGACATAATTTTTTTTGATTATGTGGAACTCCTCGTCTTCGATTCGGATGCTGCTGCTGCTGATTACGTTGTTTTATCATAGTAGTACCAGGAGATATACATATTGATGTCGGTACATGCGAGAGATTTTGTCCAGGAAGATCTTCACTAACATTTACAGTTAACTTACCAGCACGATTTGATTGATCAATCATTGGTTGAACTATACGACGTCTGGCATTGATAAACCTATAAATATACATTATAAAAAAAATATAAGACAGCATGAGATTCTTTTTTACTTGAAGGATAAAAGTGGCTTATTAGAAAAAGTATATATACAACTATGCGCATATCTTTCAAGTCAATTGAACGTGTTTATTTTACTATAATAGCCACCAACAGATATTGTAGAGGTTAATTATCATCTGTGCGGTATATATATATTTCTATCTTATGATGTTTTTCCGATACATTTATATTAGTTTTTTTTTCGTTTTCTTTAGTTAATGATAAACATCAAATTTTCTTTTGTTCTTATATTTTAAGTTTTTTTTACAATAATAATCTATAATTTATTGATAATAAATTAGATTAGTCAAGTTAATTTGACCTTTTTTTTTCTATGATAAGAATTCTTCGATAAGGACAAGTTCTGTTCTATATACGACCTCGAAAATCTGTCAACAATAGAAGATAGACAGATTTGTTTACAATATCAAGATATCTATATAAGCAGTAGGAGGCTCGAAAGACGAAAAAAAAAAGAAGATAAATGATGTCCATTTTGTATAGAGAGAGAGAAAAAATGAGATACGGTAACGATTCTATCCTTAGGGATATGTATATACAAACAAGACTGTTGCTAATGCAATAGTTTAGATTCTTCTCCTCCTCATTCTACTAATGCGATTTTAACGATCATATGAAACAATCGATCGTTGTCAACAATATATCCGGCCAGATGTTTTTCTCAAAACTTTTATATAGACAAAATATTATCAACAGGAGATCCAAACAACAGACAGAGAGGAAAAAACGTGACCTATCATTTATGTAGTTATATTGAACGGCTGTTGCACGCATTATCATCATCACCATCAATATTAGCGCAATAGGTTCTGTCATTTTGTTTGATCTCTCTCATTTCTTTACTATTTTTTTTTTGTTTTATTTTGTACATGATAATGAAAAAGTCGCGTGCATGCTTATAATGATGATCATCACGATAATGTTTACCGCTACAAGCGTATCGTCAGCTGGCGTATATTTGTAGCATCAAACACATCTAGGCGACAAATCATACCGCTATATATACATACATATATATATATTCTAATCGCATTTTATCACGAAAATGCCTTTTTGACAGGTCAATTGCTATATGTGAGAATGTATATAACACTCAAAAGATCTCTCTCCTTTTTTTAATTTTCTTTCTGCACGCTATATTACCATTGAGTATCAGTCAACGAATTGTTTACTTTATTAATTGACCGTACGATTACTCTATGTTGATCATACGCGTCGAACAGATATATTTATATATATATGAGAATAGAAAAGTTTGATCGTTATTATTGCCGACATGTACAAATAACAAACTGATGAAGAAGAAAAAATAAGTCGGCAAATGGTAACAAGTCTTAAATTGAGAGTAAACATAGAGTTTTAGCCTTATGGAAATTTATAATTGGATAAAATAAAAAGAACAAGAAAATCTAACCAATCGAAACAGTTTTACTCTTTAATGGAAAACCTTTCTATTCTATCTACAACACCCTCTCTATGCGTTTATAAATAATGAAATATTTAACTTACCAATTATTAACTAAAATAAAAAAAAAGAAATTATAAATAAAAGTTAAAAGAATCATAAAAAAATTATTTTACCTTGTAAAATTGTTAAACCAGTATCTTGAGCTAATTGTTTCTTTTGTTCTTCGGACGGATATGGATGCTAAAAGATAAAAATTTCTCAAAAATTTATTGTTATTAAATTAAAATATATACAGTTAAATGTTGAAATAACCATGCTCGCATTATATTTGTAGCAACTTTTGGAAAAATACCACGTTTTTTTTGACGTTTCTTTGAATTATCATCAAGATCATCTTCACCACCAGTATTATCACCACCTGAACCTACACTGTTATCAAAATTGTCACCTAAAATAGAATATATATAAATAAACCAATGAATTCAATCGCTTTAAAGAACAATGAAAGGTGAAGCCTTATATATTTAAAGAGTATTCATATTTCTTTCTTTTCACTCCTCCTTATAAGCAATTATGATTGATTGACAGGACTACTAGTCGGACAGCATAATGCATTTTGACAGTCGATTTGTGAAATAGCATTAGATTTAAATCGACAAGAAAGAGCATTCGAATATAATTAGCATATATATTCTAAGAAAACGGTATAGAGAAAAGAAAACCGTTCGTTTCTTAATAGAGTGTGAAATCAGAGATGATTTTAATTTTCAGTCTAGTACACAGATGTATTGAATTAATGTATAGAGAAGATGTAAGATGAGATGAATAGTAAAAGTGAAAAACAGAAGATGAACAACTGTTGTTATATTTCTTTTTTTTGTTTTTTTTGTTCTAAATGAAGAAAATTTCAATTAATATTTTTATTCTAAATGATAAAAAATAAAAAGACATGTGATTGTGTTCATCATCATCATCAGTCAAAATGAATTCGTTTGGGAACTCAAAATGAACATGCAGACAGATTGGTAATGTTTTTATTCGCAATTATTTCTAGAAAATAGAAAGCAATGAATGATTTGGAGATTAGCTGTTCCCTTGCGTGTATGTATTGCAGACAATATTAATAATAATGAAATGTCAATGGGTAATTCTGTTCTTTCTGTGATTAGCTTTTTTCTTTTTTTTGTATACATATATATATGTATAAATGAAATGAGAAAAACATACCCGTTTCACTGTTGTTATCATGTAGTATATGATAACTATTTGTTGTATTTGCCATATTAGTCATTGTTGTTTGATTTGTATTTGGAGTATTTGCATCTGACGAAGAATGTGTCGATTGTGTATCATCATTATGAATTGAATGATGATTTGGTTGTTGATGAAAATGTTGTTGTTGTTGTTGTTGTTGTTGAGATAAATGAGTTAAAACTGATGGATGATGACCAGTATTATTACCAAGAAGATGATTTGAATAAGATGGATGTGGTGGTGGTGGTGGTAGTGGTAATTGTTGTTGAAAATGTGTTGATGGAGGTGGTGGTGGTGGTGGTTGAAGATGATGATGATGAGATGAATGACCAAAATGATGTGGTGAAACAAGAGGTGTTAATTGTGACGTTGTTGTCATCGATGAACAATGTGATGATGATCGAAGCTAAATATAAAAACATTTCTATGATGATGACTTTTCAATGAGGGTAGATCAAGTATGTGTACACTTGAATGGATATTATTCATTTGGAAAGACAAAAGAGAACGAAATGTTTGTTTACATATGTTCATATAATTATTATAATAACATAGAATACATTGATATTTATATAAAACAGGTGTTTGTATTATTCACAATATCGGATAATGTTCAAAAAAAAAGAAGAAAAATGTACTTACAGATTTAGGTTGATGAGGAAGATTATATCCTGATGGTGTTGTTGAACCATCTGGACTATGTTGATTATAAGATGATGAACGTGATGATGTTGGTGGAGGATGTGGTGGAAGTCCATGTGGTGGTTGTGGACTACCTGGATCATCATCTTGATCATCTTCATCACCAGATTTTGATGATGAAACATTTGAATCACGTTCATCGATTACTAAATCCATTGGTAATTTTCCTTTTAAACAAGTTATATAACGATGAGTAAAATTATCGCATAATTCATGAACCTAGATGATAAAAAGAAGAAAGAAAACTTAGATATATAAACTATTGTTAATAAGTTTGTACTTGACTTCTTGCTAATTTTCTTTTGATTGATATTACTAGTAAATGTATTCTGTCTTATCTGTCTGATAAATCGGTCAATGAGTGAAAAGATGTCTCATATATATTGTCTTAGTGTAAGTGAAGAGAAGAAAAAAAAAGAAACATAAACCTATGGTTGTTGATTAAGATAAATTTTCTTTTCTCGACAAGTGTCGACAGAAAAAATAGATTATGATTATTATTTCGGACTGTTCCCTAATGAATCGATGTATATTCTTCTTTCTCTCCTATCTATGAACTATATACAAGATACTGTACTTTTTCTAATTCCAAAAGATGAAATCGTAACACTTGTATTGATTGAAGCATCTAAATAATAGTAAGAATAAGTTAATAGAAATCTGTAAAAAATAATTAAAAACATACCACATTATCCAATTCAGGATTGGTTGTTATATAATTTGGATCTTTTTGAAGCTGAAATAACAAGACAAAGAAAAGTTTTTTTTTTATAACGGAAATCTATTGAATGACGGATATATTTCCTTTATTTTTTATTTTTAGTTCAATTAATCATCAAAAAAAGAAAGAGGGAGCAGCAATATAATAGCAGGTGCTTCCGAAACAAAGCATTTCCGCATATATAGACATGAACATTGCACAACAAAAGAAAATTTGCTAGTTCGATTTGCATGAGATTTTCTTTGACCTCTCATCTTCTTCTTCTTCTCCCTCTTGTATCTTCTTCACATAAAAAGCTAATGACATTTTAATGATACCCTCAAGCTTTTTCTCCCATTTACACCATTGAACAATACAAAAAGCTAACTTGTTCTATTCCTTCATTTTTATGATAAGATGATGACCATGATCTGATTTGCTCTTGGGATGATGTGAGCATTTCTTTATCTTAAATAAGATCAGATCAACAAATAGCACGTGCTTACAAGCATTAATAATAGCATAAGCACACACATACATATATATTATATATATATATATACATGTGTAGACAATGAATGTCTTTGAGAGAGTTAATCGCATTTTCATTTCATCAAATCAACTAATGAAATATTCATTTGACATAAGTGCCACTACGTTGATTACAGGCATACATACACCTATACTTTGTGTCACTTGAGTATATTGAACAATATTGTTCAAACCCAGCATGACATTCCTTTTTCTTACGACTCTCAAAAAAGATAAGTTTTTTAAAAATAAAATAAAAAAGGAAATCCAATTGGCAACATCTGTAAAAGTATGACGTGAATGTATATAGTCGTTTTTTCTCTCTCTCTCTCTTGCTCGTGTTCTTGAAATTTTTTATCATAGTTTGTTCATTCAAGTATCAATCTGACAGGAGTGAGGAGGTCATAATCGTCAACTTATGTGCATATGGGTATATATATATGATCTAGTATTGACTTTTCATTTATTTTCTTGTTCAAGTGGCTTATCGAATGTTCATCTTGCGATAACACACACATACAGTAGCTCGATATTGCAAACTTTATGTACTTCAATTTAACCCTCTGTCTTCATTTTTAACTTGAATACATTTTGATGATAAGACATGTAACATATATCAATTTTACCTGTTTAGTAAATTCAGCAATATCGTCATTAAATGATTCAGATGAACAAACATCTCCTGGTCCACCTAAATCCCTTGGTGTACAAGTCGCTAATTCACATTTTTCAAAGATTAATGCCAGTAATGGAAATAATGGATGACTAAAAGAAGAAAATAAAAAAAAATGAAAGATTGTTCTTATCTTCTTCTTCTTCTTTTTGATAGTTGAACTATAATTATGATCAAACATCAAGAAATTGATCTATCTCTTCCTTTTATTCTTTTTTCTTTAGCTTCAAGCACTTTTCATATGTGAAAATTACAGAGAAAGATTTTTGATATTTTTTTTTTATATTACGATTACGATCGTATCAATTTACATTTTGAGTTATATTAATAACAGTAGTCTTGGTAGTGAGAAAGAAAAAAACGAACCAATAAAAATTTATATCTACAAAGTTATCATCGTAATAAGTATTTTGCTATGATTTTAGCAACCGAGAAAGGAGCAGCAGGCGTAATGATCATCAATCACTGTCATACGCATGCGAGAACTTAGAGAGAGAAAAAAAACTCAAGCAAATATATATATATATACACATACATACATAGTGTAACTGTGGGGAAGAAAAGAAAAAAAAGCAAAGAGAGTACCCAATGAGACGATAAGAGTTAGAAATAGACAGCGAAAAAGATCTCGATTGTATGGTTGCTTTTTTTTCTCCGTTCCATACTGGTTTTGTCTATCGAATGATTATTAGTAAGTCAGTGGTATGCACTAACGCACACATAAAGGCCATCCACTATGATCACTAGTAGAAACAACAACATCATCATCATCTTCTTAGAGATAGCAACCAACCGAGTGATTACAAAGATAGGCCAGCCGGAGCGAACAAGATGATTAATAAAGAAACAAACTCATGAAGCGTGTGTGTGTGTGTGTGTTGTATGTACATGCCTTCTCAATGTCCTGATATAAATCTAGTTATTTTCTGTTTCTGCCTCTTGAATACGTCTATAGATCACTTGAATTATTTTTCTTTTTTTTTTGTTTTCTTTTGACAATTTATTGTCTTTAAAAGGTATATACATAAATCTTCCTAAGAGTATACTTTCGTCAATCAATTTAACAAAAAGAAACGGAAAGAAAAGTCAGAACACGAGAGTAAAAAACATATGAAGCGTGAAGATAATGATCGGTTTCGAAATTACAGCTGTGTATATGTATGCAAAAGGGAAAGAGAGACTACGATGAAACGAAATATACAATGTATATACACTTGCTTGAAGGTGATTTGCCTCAACGACTTTCTCATCATTATCATCAATGAATAGAAGAAACAAAAGCTGTTCATCTTCTCTAACGATTAACCATACGAAAGTAACAATCAAACGAATTAAACACGAGATCTTTCGATATCCGTAATGCTACTTATTTATGTACAAAAATCTTTCTCTTTAATTTTCGTAATTAATGCATTTTAAAAAGTATAAAGGATGAAAAATTTAGTTACTATTGGCATACACAAACATGTGTATGAAGAAAACAAATCAGTTGTCAAGAAACGAAAAAAAAAGAAATTAAAACACACATTTCTTTTACTTTTTGCTTACTCAGTTTCATCAGAAGAGATACAAAATAGATAAATAAAAAAGTCAGGGTTTGTTTTTTTAGGTTCTTTCATTTTTTCTATATAGTATTATTTACCTGTAAATCATATCTTTTTGTTGTTTAACTTGATTATCGACGTTGACACTGTTCGAATGATTGGTTGTTGATGAAGATTCATTAATAGATCCAAGAAGAGTTTGTAAATGATGAGGAGCTGATTGTGGAGAAGTTTCATTACTAAATGTTTGAGAATATAGATTGCTATTACCATCGGGACCATTTGTCGTCGAAAAGTTTCCACTACCATTTCCGTAATAAGGTCCATTTGTATCTGTGAGTAACTAAATATATATATATCAAAAAATAAATAAATAAATAAATCTCATCAATGATCGAATGTCAAAATTGACATCACACAAATTACCCTCTGAGCAGCCATTGATCTATCGAAGTCGACGTGTTCAAGACGACATGACTAATTTACTTGTCGGTTAGACGAAGACGGCTAGAGATAGATGGATGGATAGATGAAGATCATCATTCATTAAACAAGACAACGCAGTTGTTTTCTTCGTATTTTTCTTTTTTTTTTTCTTTTTTTCTCCCTCTCTCTTTCTTTGCTTCTCTATCTATCTATAACTGTCTGTTTTGTCTCGTGTCTATTTACGTCTCAGTTGTCGAGTCGTAGCGTGTAATGGATACGCTTTATATCTGTCGAATTTAATAGGACTATGTGACGTGATCGATGTGTGTGATTTGATAGATTTCTGGATGTCAATCTTTATCCGCAAGCACAAACGTCTCACCTTTTCGCACTTTCTCTCTTTTCTATGCACAAGAGAGAAAAAAAGAGAGAAAGAGAGAGAAGAAGAGAGACACAGAGAAGAGAAAAACAGAGGCTGTTCTTTACAGAAAGAGAGAAAACTGACGACGAAACAAGCGAACACTTGTAATTACTCTTAATGTGAACGGTTACTCTCGACCATTCAGCAATCGAGTTGCTCTTTCTCGCTTCTCCTTATTTTTTTCTTCTTCTCCTTTTCTCTTTGGACGAAGAAAAAAGGATTTTCTTCTTTAGTTTGTATATTGATGTCGATTATATGCGTGTGTGTGTGCGAGAACAAGCAAAAAGGCGAGTGTTGGCGGGTATTGTCGACAACGAGGCATAGAGAAAGAAAACGTTTGCAGGTTTGAGATTGGGTGAGATAAAAAGTACTGCAGCCAGTGTGTCGCATGCAGAAATGGAAGAGAGAAAGAGAAAGAAGAGGAAGTAAGCTCAATTTATTCTGATGTCGCAATGGAATTTTTTTTCCTCTTTTTTCTGTTTTTCTTTCCACTACAAAAAAAAGATCTCTTATGTAAAAAAAAACGAGTTACTGAATGAACAAAAGATTATTATTAACGCATCGACTCACATTTGTAGTCGAGTGGTTATATTTTTGTTAGACTTATGATGAAATACACTGGCACTCGGATGGAAAAGGGTGGAGAAGAAAACGACATTGACGTTGCCAACGGCAGAAGCAAAGTGTGTCATATCCAATCAAAATTCAGACGAAGATTGATTGGTAGATGACGATGTGACGTGCGACACATCAAAAAAAGAAAAAAAAAGAAGAAGAAGACGGCATTAGACGAAAAGAAAAGACTTAAAATATAATTCTCATCTTATAACGAAGAGATTTTTCAAAAACTATGTTACCATATAATATCAATATGTTGACTTAAAAAATTAAATATAGATTATTTAATATTAATGATCAGAAACGAATTCATTTCAATTATAGCTTATCGTTTTCAATCGATAGTTTTTCTCTATATTTTACGATTTAATTTCACGACAATCTGTCTGTAAAATCATAAGAGCTTTTTAATAGTATCATAGAATAATCGTTAATCATGATTTTATGACGAACATATCGTTATTGTTATCAAATAGAATCAACAAAAAATAATAATAATAATCATTTCTACTTCTCGATAAGAAATTAGAAAATAATCTATATTCTATGGTATAATATTGTTTATATCATTTTCGAATTGTACTTGAAGAATTGATTCAATATACAAAGCTAACTAGAAACTTTCATAATACTATATATATATATATGACTATCAATCAAATCAAACAAAAGATGAATGAAGTGCGTGAGGGTGTATGATGTTTGAAACTAATTCTCTTTTTTTTGACATCTATACGTAATAAGAAATTATTTCTGTCATACATTCAAAGTTTGATCAATCATTACTATTTCATTTTGATGAAATATTCTTACTAACATTTGTTAAATTGACATATATATATATATATTGAGCATAATTTTTTTTTGTTCACTAGTTCAAAAAGTCTAGCAATCTCATTTTCTTATGCTCGGTTTTTTTTTTATAAAGAGCAATCATAATAGCAATATAAAAAAAAACTTTTGTCATCGTGCGACGCCGTTTGTGTTCTCTAGAGAATTTCCACAACCCATCAATCTTTTACTTAGCATAGTTCGTTTGTTCAATATATACATATATATGTATGCTAAACAAAAAGAAGAAAGAAGCAATGGCAAGCGCGGCATGTTTTTTTTAAAAAGATGTTCTGCATTCATTTTCTTCATCTGTTCCATATATATATACACACACGCACATAGAATTCTAGTTGTACGAACTATGCGTTCCGGATCAATAAAAAATTCTGATGAATACATGACAACATTGAAATTAGTTGTTATACAAGAATAAACATCTTTTTCTTTTTTTCAAGAGTCCTTGACTACAATCAAGTATCATTCTTACCCACTGACTTTAACTAATTAAGAAAGAGAGGAGACACCAACGTCGTCTTTATTTCTCACTTTAGTCCATCAGTCAATCGTTTATTTAGTGTGTTGATCGTTTTTCACACATACTTTGAATTAATGGAATTTAACACTTACTCTTCTCGTGGAAAGTACTTGCTTTCACTGATCTATTTACACGTACTTTGATCCTCTTCAATTTTTTTCCTTTTTATTCACTGTTTGTTGTGCATCGATAAACCATATCATATTCAAACACATTCATCTATATATATATATATATGTAATCTTTAAGAAAAGGCGAGCAAGTCTTCTATTTTCACATTTATGTATAACTATTGTATTCATATATATATAATCAAGAAAATTTATCGCTTAGTATGCGTCGTCGCGTTTTGATGATCTCATCATAAGAAAGAAAAAAAAAGACAATCAAGCAAGCGAGAAGGTGAACTCAGCCACTTAGCCTTCACATCTATTCATTATAATCGAGATCAACAACAAAAAAAAGGCATGATGATTGATAGTGGACACAGACGACAGATCATAAATGCTCACAAAACAAGTGAACCTATGATTATTGCTATTCGATTATGCACATACCGCATTCTCCCACATCACACTAAAGTATATAGCGGTATATGCGGTCCACTCAATTGATTATGCATATTTTTTTTTTATTCATTTAAAATTTCTTTTTCGCACGTTATATGGAAATACAAATTCACTTGACTTTAACCAGTCATCCACATATACAGATATTTGCCTGGCTATTATCGATAGTTTGTGTTTGTGTCGGCATTCTTTTCTCTTGCAAAAGAAAAGAAAAGAAAAGGTGTTGATCAACATAATGTGATGAGAAAGTCTGGTTTGCGTGTGCGGCAACGATGGACTTTGTCTTCTTTTGTTTGACTATCTGTCTTAGTTATCACTAATTGTTGAAATACGCAAATGAGCATCGACATGTGCACGCGCGAATACTGGTCAACACAGAGTTAAATGTCTTTGATGTGACAAATCTGATTTGGATTAATCGAAACGAATATTTCCTTTTTCTCATGAGAGAGACAGGAGACAACAAAAGAGAAGAAGAAAAAATCTATGAAGAATAACATAAAATAAGTAAACGGAAGAGAACACATAGATTCTTAATTTTCTCGGAGTATGCATCAATATAAACGAATATTTGATTCCCAAGTGTCGTATCAAGAATGTTATTTTAACTAAACTAACTTTTTCCTGATGAACAATAACATATATATATGTAGTAAAATGTAAGAATCAAAATGATATGTGACAACCTGAGAAATAAAAAAAATGAGTTACAAACTCTTTTTGAAAAAGTGTTTTTTAGTCATTTATTAATATATATATATATATATATACACTCAATTTTGACATATACTTGATATCGAAACAAAAGTGAATAAAGTTTACATCAACTTCAATCGATCAAATAATACTCAACAATGAATGATAATAGTAGTAGTAGTATAGTTAATACTTTGTGTATTCATTATTTCATAGAATTCTAAGTATACTTGAACAATGAAATGTTGAAAGTATTTCTTTTCATAATAAACAATACATATAAAATAATTTCTATGACATTGGTTACTGGAATAAATAGAATCTGAACTATTAGCTTTATTAAAAAGATTTTTTATTCAAGTTTATATATTTCATAGAATTATTATTATTCTTTGTGTAAATTTTAATTTATATATCTACAAAGAAGAAGAAAAATAATCATTTGAATTCGCAAATACATGGAAAAGAAAAAGTCGGAAATAAGAATTGTTTCGATTTATTTTGCATCTAATCGACTTTCGCGATCCATAACTGATTGTGCAAAAGTTATTACATGAGTTGTACCACGAGGTGCTTGATGTGTATGAACTTTACATGTCTATATATTTAGAAGAAAGAAAACAATATAACTATCATAATTTCAATTCAATACTACATACAAAACCACTTGTACATAAAATACCTTCTATAATACCAGCAACAAATGATGCGTAATTTAAATTTCCTAAACAAAAAAAAATCATAAAGATTTATTTCGAAATATTTTTATTCATACCTTTATCTTTTGGTACAGAAATAAATTTATTAACGAGACATTCACGTTCAATAATATAATCTAAAGAGATATATAAGATTAAACAGAAACAAAAAATTCATCTAATACATACAAACATTTGCTTCTTGAGCATGTTGTTCAAGATGATCAGCTTCGCGATTAAATAAGAACTATTAAAAATAAAAAGAAATTTAAAAGAAATTTTATTTCATTATATTATTTACTTTCCAAAATGTTTTTTGAATAAATATAAGCATTGGAGTAAGACGTACTTCACGTTTATCTTTTCCATTACGTAAAAAAAATAGATCAAGTATTCGAACACCAACATGTTTACCAAAATCAGCTAATCTAATATTTTTTTATTTAATAGATTTTATATAGAAAACAAAATAAAATAAGAATTACTTATTTTGAAGATCCTGTATATTATCAACACGATTTTGTGAATATTGTACCATTTCAGAAAATAATAAAGCAAATGTAGTTAAATTAACCTTTTTAAAAAAAAATTAGTTTTATATATATAATTTAGAAATTATTTACATCTCCTTTAGTTTTCTGTAATGACCGATCTAATGTTGTTGATCTCATACGAGCTGATGATGATTGCATGGAGAAATTTTTTATGTATCTTAAAATTAAATATATATATATTATCTGAAGTTAGAAGAAAATATCTATGTGAGTAAATGATGCTCATACTGGTAGATTTATATAACAAATCATGAATAATATGATATTCGATAGAGGTCAGTAGAGATCAGATCTTTATTAGATATAATAGATTAATACAAAATAATTATACAATATAAAACTAAAAAAGTAATAATTTAAATAAGTTTTGATTCATTTCCATGCATTTCAGCTGTTGTAGAAGGTATTGATATACGAAATCGTGTACCTTGAATAGGTTTTTCAATATCATGAGAAGATTTTTTTGATGAAACATTTGAGTCAGGTACTGAACTTTGTCGATTAAAACGAAAGCGTGTTTTTTTATTCGGTTGTTTTAATGATTCATGATGATTGCGAGCATATGGATTTGATTTTGAATGTATACGTTTTGCTAATGGACGTGAACGCATTGAATATGATCGATCAAATGGTAATGACCATGCTGTAATAAAACGTCTTTGTCGTTCATAAAGAAATATTTGATGCCATTTTGGTGGTAAATATTCAATAATTTCTTGATAAAATGACATATGTTCTTTATCTGTTATTGATGATTGTGTACCTGATGGTTGTAAACGATATAAATCAACAAATACGGATGGTACTGTTTGACACATATCAATAAGATCAGTAATAAGAAGACGTACTTTATCTCGACTTTCACTATTAATTAAATCATAATCATCTTTATTAAATAAATCAAGACCATATTCTTTTGCTAATGTTTGTAAACGAAAGAATTTTTGTTGAGATTCTATATCGTCAGGTATAAGATTATTTCTATGATTATCCAAATCAACATATACTGATAATGTTGGTGATGCTCGATTTGATTGTTGTTGTTGTTGTTGTTGTTCTTGATGAGTAGAAGAAAACGATGGTGAAGATTTAAAAGATTTCCATCGTTTTATAATTGTTTGTGTTATATTATTTTTATGAACAGTTAGTGTTGATGGATCTTGTAGATTAATATCACCTTCATGTATTGTTTTATTATAATCACGTGCAACACGAACATCATAATGAAAAAAATTTGCTATATCTTTATTTGGTTGATGTAATGGGACGACTTCTTTTATACGTAATATAATTAATGCCATAATTATAATACATATAATATTAACAATGGTAAGTAATAAACTACAACAACCTAATATAGCTGCTTCACTAACAAGATTACATGTATAAAGTGGTTGATAATCATTATTAATATATTTAGGGCAATGAATTGATGAATCATTGTAATTATTTGTAGTATTAAATTCATGAGATTGAATAGCAACTACTCTTGAAAAGATTGTACCAAGTAATGAATAAGCAAAAAGAAGTCCACAATTTACAGCTGGTGGAAGAAGTGAAGCTAGAATATTTTCAATAGTATGATATTAATAAGAAGAATTTCATTAATATAAACTAACCTGAAATAGCAACACCAACAAGTGAACCTAATAAAAAAATTATTTTGTTTTAGTTTTATATAATAATCAGATTCTTTTACCAGTATTTCCACCAAGAACAGAAAGTGCTACACCAGCACCACTAGGTAAAGCAATAAAAACACCAACCCATAAACGTTTACCATCACCACGTGATTTCATTTCGGATGTAGGAAAACTTGTTGAACTTCCCCATTTTGTTTCGAAAATTGTCGTAAATAATCTATTAAAAATAAAATAAAAATATCATTCTATATTAATTATTCTCGATTATCTACCCTATAATAAATCCACAAGTCGTACAGATAATTAAACCAATAATTTCATTTCGTAGACCATGTCGCCATAGTGATTGATCACGTACTGAGAGACCAAATACAATACCTAAGATTGGATTCATCAATGGACTGACAAGCATACTTGCAACAATAATAACAGTTGAATTTTCTAATAAACCAAATGCAGCTAATACAGAAGCAAGACATATTAAAAGAACAAAATCAAATGAAAGTGCTGTTGATGCTCGAATACTAGCAACAACTTGATGAACCATAAGTCGAGCTCGTACACTTTTTTTAAAATCAGATTCATTAAAACGTTTACGATATCTACGTGATAAAGTATGATCATGATTTAAATGATGTCCTTCTTTTATTGATGTTGATTTCTCATCAATTGTACTTATTGAATCATCAAGTGTATGTAAAGATGATGATAATGATCGAGTTTTTTGATCATTATATCCTTTGACAATAACAGTTGTTGGTAATACAAATATTTTTGTACCATTTGTTTTACCGATACTTAGTCTAGCTAAATCTTGTAACATTTCATCACTAACAAAACCAAATTCAACATAAAATGTAACTTGATATGTTTTTCGATTTTCAGATAATAACCATACTGCATCAACATCATTTCTATCAGCAAGATAAGTCTTTAATAAAGCACATATTGATATTGGAGATGATCGTTGACATGATTGTAATATATCATTTTCACTTTTTACCTCAAGTAATGGACTAAGCGATGGTGATATAGCAAGAGGAATTGCAGCCGGTGCCATTAATGCAGATACTGTATCAAATGATGCCTTTCAAATGAAAGATAAAAATTAGATTTATTAATATATATATATGTGTGTAGCAATACTCACTCTTCGTGGTTGTGGCTTAACAATATTTGCTACTTCTGTACTTCCAACAACAGAATTTCCTGGATCAAAATCATTTGGTATAATAATAATAAAAAGTGCATAATCGTTTGACATAATTATTTATTGTTTATAATAATTATCATATAGAATGAGGATTAATCTAAATAAATTATATGGTTATACACTCATTATATGATCTCTACTATAAATATTGAGAAAAATATGTTAGACTATCGACTAACATTAGTTGAGCAATCATTGTTGACACAAAGATAATACAATCATTCAGTATCTACACGGATCTAACTCATACATTTTATATATAGATATTTTTACAATGATTACAAGATGGATATCCGCATCAGTAGTATTATTAAATAAACCCTCAAAGAAAAAATCAATTTGATTTGATTCTATTTAGAATTCGTAACGAAATAATGTGAATAAAGGATATACTTACATTAATGTTATAAATAGTTTCAACTATTTATATTATCCAGAGATACAGAAGTCTCCTGATATATTATTATTAGAATAATTAGTATTATTTCGGTCTATCCAAAATAATTTCTCTAAATAGCGAAAATAGTCTAACGATATTTTTTTTTCATATCATCGCCTATCAATGACTACTAGCCAAGTTTTTAGACATTTATATAATTCCATTAATATCATAAGCGTGGTAGTATTTATATTAGTGACAGATTGATATATCTCATCGTTCTCAACATTAGATATTAGAATACTATTTCATAATCTTCATTTCCTTTTGTAGATAATCTCCCACGTATATACATACACTAGTAAAGTATTAGATATTATCATTTCTTCTTTTTTTCGGTTAGATTAGTAGTTGTACTTAAATATATCTTTGTTGAATTCTTTTCTTTGTTATTCAAGGTTTTATTACTTATAGTAGAGAATAAAAAGACAAAGAAAATAAGATATATAATAATCGAAGTTTAGCTTATTCATGGTTTTTTCACTTGTTTTTTACGTAAATCTTGATCCATCATTTGTAATAAAATCGCTACATTGTCTGAATTTCGTTCAATACGTTTAACTAAATCACTCATATATTTTAATGCTGTCGTCTGTTCTTCAAGCATAACTGTTTCAATAAAATGAACAGTTGGATAATCTTTTTCAGTATTTGCTTGTAAACGTACTTGAATAAGATTATCATAGACTTGTTTTTCTAATTGATCAGCTGCTCGAATCATTTCGACGAGATCTTCCATTTTTGCTATATTATCATCGATATTAATATCATAGAGAAGTACTTCACGATTACGTACATTATAAAAATCAAGTAATTCCTTTCCATGATCACGTTCTTCTTCTGCTGATTCAAAGAAAAACTTTGCAAAACCATGATAAACACCATGTGAAGATAAACGATGAGCAAATGTTAAATATATATTTGAAGCAAGAAATTCTTTTTGAATTTGAACTTCATATACACTTTTTAAACCTGTAGTATATATTAATGGTAGAAATATAACGATAATAATAGTGCTGACAGACACAGATGATGACACCATGTTGAAAAGAGCAAATAGTTATGTAAAATGAAAAATGTAAAAGATAGAAAGTATTATTATCTCTTATCTCGTTTTTCTTTAACTTTGAGACCCTTTTTGTCTTTGTATTCAAAACGCAGCTGACTTAAACAATCATATGATTTATTTTTTTAAGAACAAATATCGAAGAAAAATAATAATATAGCTTATCTTTAAAAATTACCAACTAAACCAGATTTATAAATTACAATGTTTAGTTGTTATTAATAGACGCTTCTCAAAATTCTTTAGAAATGATACATAATATAAATATAGCTACTTAGAATAATTAAAAGAGTTCGTTTTTTTCTTTATATAATTAAAGTAAGAGATAATTTATTATCAGTGAATACTATTGTCTATTAATAATTGGATCGAGTATATACGATAATTAAGCATGCTTTTATAGATATTTTTTTCGTAATTAATACAATTACAATATATCGGAAATTTGAAAAAAAAGCAATCAGGGGAAATATTTATAGCTTTTTAACCAAGATAACTGCAGTCCTTTGGCCTTTACTCTTTGAGAGAATGCACCGGTAATGTTTCCCGGTTCCTTTTCTCGAATATCGAAGGTCACAAGACTCTAGCTATCTTGGTAAAAAAATTGTAAGCAATTTATCTGACGACCTTTTTTTTTAAATTTCGATAGTAGTATTATTTTTAATGATTGTTAATGATGTTTTACAATGCCTGTGTAATTCATAACAGTCATTAAATATATTTGACCAAATATTTTTTTATCTTATTATTGATATTTTTAATAGTTTGTTTTCTTCCACTGGTATGTTGAAATACACTTTACATATGATGTCATCTGTTTAGATGGGATTCTTATTCATATCAAAATATTCCCACGGTATCAAAGAACCATTTCATTTCTACTAACCCTATTACATGAAAATATTCGATTAAAATCAATATAGACATCACTGTCTTTCAGTGCTCACATATCTATCTGTAATTAAAGTAACTTTGTTGACTTGATTTATAAACGATGATCGATTAGATAGTGCTCTATCTTGTTAAATACACATTAATATGTTTAATAAAATTTTTTTTGTTCTTTTTATAAGTTCCCTAATTTCTTTATCTCATTCATTTCGTTTCGTATAATTTAACATCCAAACTTCTCAAATAACGCTCACAAGCGTCTTCATAGCTATAATGACGATACTCTTTTTGCGAAATCATCGTTTTCAAAACGTACGATTTCGTCAAAAAAAGTCTCATCGTTTTGAATAAACGGACACACACTGTATGAAGAGCGGGAGAAAATATACGGAGGAGAAAAAAAAGAGACAGTAATAGAACGAGAGAAACATTGAAATAAACAAAAAAAAAATTAAGTTTAAAATCGATAGAAGACCGGTAGGCCATCGCTGTCGGCAAAGAAAGAAAAAAAAAAGAAAGAGCGAAACAGCGCCGGTCCATTTAGGTGTATGTATGTGAAATGAAACGAACATAACATTGAACAATCAAACAAAGAGCGAGAGAAAAAAACAGTTTGTTTTTGTCAAAAAAAAAACGAGGTATCATGTGTGTAATATATAATTGTTGATGAATGAGATTGCGCGTCATGAGGAAGGATGTTGATTAGTTTATTTTATTTTCTTTTCATGACGTACTATCCCACCAACTTTGATCTGTTTGTCGATTACCATTACCACTAGCAGTTGGTGGTTGAAAACGATCATAACCACCAGCACTACCTGACTGATGATCACCACTCCACACATTACCACCGGCATTACCATTGGCTCCTTCCCATTGTTGCTGATGATTACTATATCCACTAGTTGAACTACCTGGACGATTATTACCACCACTACCACTACCGCCGCCGCCACCACCACCACCACCTCGACTACCGCGTAATTGAGATGGATTACGATAATCACGTGCACCAAAACCACCAGGTCTAAAAATGATTTATATATATGTATCTATATATCATATCAATGAAATTATCGACATACCGACGGCCACCACCATAATTTCGTTTAGAATAATTATCTTTTTTAGTTTCTCTCGCTAAACCTTCAAGCCATTCAGGTATTTCTTGATGGGCTTCAGTTAAAATATCGAGTAATTCTGTAGCAATATTACGATTCTTTTCATTGAAGAAAGATGTTGCTTGACCTAAAATAATTAATATATAGGGTAGAATAGAAATCTTCAAAAAGAATATATATATCTATTTTTGCTTACCTGTCATACCAGCACGACCTGTTCGACCAATACGATGAACATATTCATCAATATCCGTTGGTAAATCAAAATTAATAACATGTTTTACATTCCTAGAAAAAAAAATATTTATTAAAAAAACTTAATCGTCAAGAAAAAAGTCTATTGTTATAATTCAATTGCTGTACAAGAAGCACACCTGTTTAAGTGGCATACTCGATAGAAAAAAAAATGATTCTGTCAGCTATTGTACAATATTTTGAATAAAAACACTTACGGAATATCAAGACCTCGAGCAGCTACACTTGTTGCTACGAGTATAGGTGTACGACCATTTTTAAATGATTTTAATGCTTCTTCACGTTGAGCTTGTGATCGATCACCGTGAATACTGTTCACGAGATATTGATGATTGCCAAGAAAATCTTCAAGCATATCAGCTCCTCGTTTTGTTTCAACAAATACCAAAGTTAATGTATCTAAAATAGTTCATCAAAATTTATTTTAATTTACACAAATAAAATTTTTAAGTTTGTTTTACCAGATTGAATATTTAGTAAATCAAGTAAAAATGAACGTTTTTCAGTTTCTTCTACCCAAACAATTTTTTGCGTTATATTTTGTGATGTTGAACCTACACGACCAATAGCCAAAAAGACATAATCATGAAGAAAATCACGTGCTAATTCCTAATTTATAAATTATTATAATATAGCATTCGACAAACATTAATAAAGAAATAATTATACCTGAATTTGTTTTGGAAAAGTAGCTGAAAACATAAGTGTTAAACGTTGGCCTGTGGACGGCATATCTGACCGTTCCACAATCTCACGAATTTGTGGCTAATGAAATGAGAAAAACAAATATATAAATATTGCACTATTATTATTTATTCTTCTTACCTCAAAACCCATATCAAGCTAAATAAAAAAAATAAAATAATTAGAAAATAAAAAGAATAGATATTAATAAA